>OW804096.1:138073971-138182858 GCA_942159475.1 Sthenelais limicola | reverse complement strand
ATTATGGGACTAATGGTACAGTATAAAACCTTTAGAAAATATGCCATATTCAGCATGGGATATTTATCAATGATCTAATGTCAATATCCATGTGTTTTACATGATTCCAGAACACAAGTCCACATTTTTCCCATCATGCATTTGGTTTTCATAGATCATTTATACAAGCTCTGATATTGGTGAAAAACATTCTTGCAAATTTCGATTAAAATGTTGCCAAAAAATTGTATGTCAGATTTCATCAGAATCCATCCCATGATGCATTGTAAAGACATACGCAGTGGCACGTGCAACTCCCCTATTAGCCTTCCCCAATGCCCTCAAATAACCCAAATTTAACACAAAAATCAGGTTCAAAATACAATTCTTTCATAAGATACTATAAATACATTACATAAAAAAAATAAAAAATAAATAAATAAATACATTACATCACAAAAGACAATCTTAAAAGGTTTTTGTGTAAGTTATAGCTTATAGACCACTCGATCATTTAGTTAATTATTCATCTACAACGATTACATTTACATTTATCTTTACTGTTTTGAATATAATATATTCATTCATTCCTAAGGTCATTTTAAAGAGTATATTTAGTTAATGTATGCTTGTAAATGTCCACCCAGAAATATTACAAACTTTTTTCTCAAAACATATTAGCTTAAAATATAGAAGTACTTTGTAATGTCCTACTGTTTACCCTTATTGAAACCTGCTTAATATCATCTTTTTAAATATGATGATATCTACCAACATTTAGTGAATAGGTTTAGAGTCCATCCATGGTGTGAAATTGATGCATGTAAGTTCTATGTAGTATTATTAGTCCATCTTTATAACAATAGGGGAGTTGCATGTCTCACTGCGCATGTCTACTGCAGTGCATGCTAGGATGGATTCTGTTGAAATCTGACATACAAATATTTGGCAACATTTTTATTGAAGATTGCAAGAATGTTTTCACCAATATCAGAGCTTGTATAAATGATCTATGAAAACCAAATGCATGATGGGAAAGATGGGGACATGTGTTATGGAAACATGTATTACACATGGATATTGATATTAGAACATTGCTAAATATTCCATGCTGAACATGACATGTTTTCTATAGATTTTATACTGTACCATTAGTCCCATAATTCCATGCGAATCAAGATTCAAAATGGCGGCTATGCAAATCCCCTAATTAGGTCTATAATAAGGGATTAGCGTGTGCTGTCTGGATATCTCTATGTGGGTCAGATTTCCAAAGAATGTACAATTGGCAGCTGTACACATTTAGTAAATTCTGCCAAATTAAGCTGCAATGTGGTCAATACTAGGTAAATTCGAGTATATTCGGCATTGCATTGATTCTGGCAATCGGTTCGGTTAGGTTTAACTGTATTTTGAATTTTATTTTCGTCTGAAATATGGGTTATTTGAGAGAATTGGTGAAGGTGAATTGTACATTTTCTGAAAATCTGACCCATGTAATAGGGAATATCCACATTTTTTTTAAAAATTACCTATTTCTTTTTCCAAGACATTTCAACACATTTTCAATGGAACTAATGGATATTTTATTATCAAGATACAAACCATCTTGGATTTTGGATGTTATTTTTGACACAAAAATATCTCAAATGTTCCTTTATTTGGTGCCTGAATCACTTGCTCATTTTCATATACTACTATGTGATGTCTGAGTAGATGCCAGTAGACTACCACTAAGATCCTTAGGCTATACACATAGACCAGATATCCGACCAAAGTGAAGTTGGTTATTATATGATAAATTTCATTCTTGTAAAAGAATAATTAGTTTAACAATTGTTTTGTAGGTAATGCCCAAGAAATAGTGGTTGTGTGAGGATAAATTGCATTTCTTTGTATACATTGATATTTTTAGATTATGAAAATAATCAAGGTGCCCAAGTCTATCCATGACGATTAGGAAAGAAGCAAAAAAGGAAGCAATCCTACCGGTCATATTTGAAAAGAAGCAACTGCGATGTGTCATAGCAGCAGATGACACTAGTCATAGGTAATAGGAGAGTGGTAATAGTAAAAAGACTCCTTGTAATGGGAGAAAAGATCTCAATAATGAAGAAATAGTTGGTGCCATGAAACTATTTGTTCCAGGAATAAGAATATGTGGTTGGTAATAGGAAAAGGCATCTTAGTAATGTATTTTGGCTATGAGTAATATGTGCAAAAAAAGAGGAAAAGTCTGTAATATTACATATATCGTATAGATTATGACTCTGGGACACAACAGGTGCCACTGCGCATGTGTGTTACAGTGCATCATGGGATGGATTCTGATGAAATCTGACATACAAATATTTGGCAACATTTTTATCGAAACTTGCGAGAATGTTTTCACCAATATCACAGCTTGTATAAATGATTCATGGAAAGCAAATGGGTCAGATTTTCAAAAAATGTACAATTGGCAGCTCTACACATTTAGTAAATTCTGCTAAATTAGGCTGCAATTTGTTCAATACTAGGTAAATTCGAGTATATTCGGCATTGCTTTGATTCTAGCAATCTGTCTGGTTAGGTTGAACTGTATTTCTTAACTTTATTTTCGTCTGAAATTTGGGTTATTTGAGAGGATTGGTGAAGGCCAATTGTACATTTTCTGAAAATCTGACCCAAATGCATGATGGGAAAGTGGGTACTTGTGTTATGGAAGCATGTCTGACAAACGGATATTGACATTAGGGTCATATTTTCAGAAAATGTACAATTTGCCATCATCAGTCCTCTCAAATAACCCAAATTTACGATAAAAATGGGCTTCAAAATGCAGTTTAACATAACAGAACTGATACTTTAAATCAATGCGATCCCAAATGTACTCAGATATTCCCGGTATTTTTCATTTTTCAGCCTAATTTGGGAGAATTTCCTAAACATGTAGAGCTGCCAATTGTACATTTTCTGAAAATTGGACCCATTAGAGCATTAATGAATAGTCCATGCTGAACATGGCATGATTTCTGCATCTCTTATACTGTACCGTTCGTCCCATAAGTCCAAGCAAAACAAGGTTCAAAATGGCGGCTAAGCAAATCCCCTATTGTCTCCTGAATCAAGCATTAATGAAGAATTAATGGCCAACATTGACGAGCTGCCAGGAATGTGCTGCAGTATTTAGCGTTTCTTCCCAAATATCAGTTATATCCTAGTTTAATCTAATCTCAGTTGAAGTTTAATAGGTTTATAGCCTATTTTTGTCTCCTACTGCATAAAGCAATGCAGAACTGCCAGCTAATTGTGTAGTTTCGGTGGAAAAAAACTCAAAATCGGTTCTTCGAAAAAATAAATAAAAAATAGAAAAGTATTATATTTTAACATCCCCAAAGAAATAATGAGTTAGAACCTGTTGCCAGTGCAAACATACTAATAAATCACACACACACGCCCTCCTACATATTCTATTGTGATATATACCTAGTATTTATCAATTTTTCCTCTAATTTAGCAGAATTTGATAGATGTGTACAACTGCAGATTGTGCATTTTCTGAAAATCTGACCCATATTGAACAATTAATACTTAAAGCTATAACAGTGATGAGTAAGTACAATGGATATTAACGAATACATGCATATTATGATTATCCCCCCTCCCTCCTCCCCCCCCCCCCCCCGCCGCCGCACCCTCCCACCTCTTCCACTGTGGACAGAGGCTCCCCCTAGGGACATGTCCTCCAGTTAGCAGCGTCGGCAGCGGCAGTACAAGCCGCATCCTCCTCCTCCACCGTCTCCATTAATAAATAAGCAATTCATTATTGCGCTTGATCGACCCGTTAAAATGCCTGCAAAGCGATCACTGTCCCCTAGAGAATAATTTGAGTGCTTTTAAAAACGCTCCATTAATCGCTTGAATGGTCGTGGAATTTATATTCGTAGCTTAGCGTAGAGTTGCATTGCAAGCCTCCACTGTAGCTGTGTATTGGGATGCTCCTCACACCCCGACACTTGCTGGGCACGTCGCTAAAATATGTACACTTGGGATTTGTTATATGTGGTGTGTTGCAGGAAAATGAGTCACAAGTCGCAAAATTGACATTTTTCAAAGTAGATTATTTATAAGAACCCTTGCATAGAATGTTTTCATTTTGTGAGTTCTCGGAGCTGCTAGTACCATAAATACAGGTACCAAATTTCAAGACATTGCAATAAATACATCTTGCATTACTAAGGTCATCTTATAGAGTAGATATAGCTTCTTTACTTGTAATTGTCCACCCCAAAGATATTGCAAACTCTTTTTTTTTTTTAAGGTTTCCCCCGCCGAAGGCGGTACGAGCGCCGAAGGCGCTTGTACTGGGAAACCTTATATAGGTTCCAGTTCTTGCCGCCTGTTCTTTGGGCGTCCGCGTCGCCCCCTTATAAGGGAAACCCGACTCCCCCTGTTCTCACCTGAATTTCCGACGCACTTGCGTAAACATCGCGGTGAATTTACGCTCCCGCAAATTGATAAAAATCGCTATTTCCACTCAAAATAAATTGCCAAAAACATGAAATTCAGAAAGGGCATGCTTTTCTACCCCTATAGGCTATATGTGTTTATATCAATGTCAGTTTATAAATAAGGCTCATATAAGCAAAACATTTCAGTTGCCCAAGTAGGTCTACATTATCGAGTCAGGTTGCAAGAAAATGTACAATTCACCTGCACAATTCCTCTCAGATTTGAGAAAGAAACCAGGTTCAAAATACAGTTTAACATAAACAGGCAGATTTGTTTAATCAATGTTACACCAAATATACTCAGATATATCTAGCATTTGTCATTTTTCAGAGTAAATTAGCAAGATTTACTAAATGTGTAGAGCCGACAATTGTTCATTTTCTGACGACCTGACCCTATTGGGTTGTGGCAGGCACATCGCGGGGAAATTACGCTCCCGCGAAGTGCTAAAAAATGCTGTTTCTGTTCGAAATACATTGCCAATATGTTTAAATTCTGAAAGAGCATGCTTTTCCACCCCTATGTATTTAATTTTATCAACATCTGTATTCAAATAAGGAAGATAATATAGGTGGAACTTAGATAAGTTTATAGGGAAAGTATAGGCCTATCGATGCCGATGCCGGCGACGACGCAATAATATACTCGTGACGCCTTCTAATTTTCACAACGTTAGTAATGCGCCATGACAACTAGAGTCCTGAACAACGCATAATAGCCATTTTCCCGCGTGGAATTATTGTGGAATATGTCGGGGAAACCGTTTTCTCCTTGGTCACAGCCAAATTCTTGTTTAAATAATATCAAATTTAAAATATAGAAATAATTATCAAATGTCCTTAATGTTTACTAGGCCTATCATTGGAATCGGCTTGATCTCCTCATTTCAAATATGATGATATCTCAAAATCCATATTTTGCGACTTATGACTCATTTTCCTAAAACAGATCACATATTTTCAAAGATTGCGGTGTTTCATAGGAAAATGAGTCAAACCCCGACAGAAATAATATGTTTTTCACAAGAACCCATGAACTGAATTCAAAATCACTTCATTTTCCTCAGAATGTTTATATTTTTGTGGTGTTTAGTACTGCCACACATGGCCACATGCACTGAATATTGTGTATTGAATATGTTCGTGCTTTTAAGGTTAACCTAAGGGGTATATCTAAGTACTAAGTACTAGTATTGATTGACTATCAATAAGTCTTATTTGCATGCATAAATAAATGTATCAGACCCATTTCCATTTATTGCCTCATTTTTCTGAAATTCATCACGATTTTAGGTACAGTCTAGGCTCACAGCCTCTCAGATCAGAAGATAAGAATGGTATGTTAGTGATTCGAAGTGTACAGCGCTAATAACCTCCCCAGCCCTGGAGTATTAATAGGATCGTAATAATATATTGCGGTTTGGAGCTAGAGGCTTTCCCTCAGTTTGGAGGTACTTTCTCAACTCTGAGCCTAGACTGGATATGCTTTCCCTCAGTTCGGAGGGACTCTCTTCACTCTGAGCCTAGACTGCATTTGCTTTCCCTCAGTTCGTAGGGACTCTTGTCACTCTGAGCCTAGACTGTATTTGCTTTCCCTCAGTTCGGAGGGACTCTCTTCACTCTGAGGCTAGACTGTATTTGCTTTCCCTCAGTTCGTAGGGACTCTTGTCACTCTGAGCCTAGACTGTATTTGCTTTCCCTCAGTTCGGAGGGACTCTCTTCACTCTGAGCCTAGATTGTATATGTTTTCCCTCAGTTCGGAGGGACTCTCTTCACTCTGAGCCTAGATTGTATATGTTTTCCCTCAGTTCGGAGGGACTCTCTTCACTCTGAGCCTAGATTGTATATGTTTTCCCTCAGTTCGGAGGGACTCTCTTCACTCTGAGCCTAGATTGTATATGTTTTCCCTCAGTTCGGAGGGACTCTCTTCACTCCGAGCCTAGATTGTATATGTTTTCCCTCAGTTTGGAGGGACTCTCTTCACTCTGAGCCTAGGCTGAATAGGAAGTAGTTCTGAAATCTCAGGCTTAGACGAATATATTTGACCGTATATCAAAGCTGAAAGTTATTTATTTGCAAGGTAACTAAAATAGATACAATTAGGTTTCAAGAATTTCCAAAACTTTACAGTTTCAGGAATTATTTGTGAACTTTAAGCATCTATGAATGAGTATTCTCGGTCTTATATCAAAGAGTAAATTCTAATATGAATTCATGAACTATCACCCTATATATGGGTCAGATTTTCAGAAAATCTACAATTTACCTTCACCAATCCTATCAAATAACCCAAATCTCAGACGAAAATAAAGTTCAAAATACAGTTAAACCTAACCAAACAGATTGCTAGAATCAATGCAATGCCAGGTATACTGGAATTTACCCAGTATTGGCCGAATTGCAGCCTAATTTAACAGAATTTACTAAATGTGTACAGCTGCCAATTGTACATTTTCTGAAAATCTGACCCATATTTCAAAATATTCAACAATTATATATAAGTTGGAAGTTCCAATTGTACATTTTCTAAAGCAGAGAGGATATATTCCGGCCCTAATGGTTATTCATGGCCCTCTCCACATTCCCTGACGTGACGCCAATTAATTAAATGCTGCATAGCAACGGAGAACAAAAGATTGATAGCTTTTCTCGCCGGCTCAAAGCGAGCGATTGAAATTTGAATGGGGGAAAAGTGGATGTTGGTTTAAAAGCTGGCTCAGGGATGGTCCCGGGGCATGGCGGTGAATGCTGTCTGAATAACCAGCTAATCCCGCCACCAGAAAAAGCACAGAAAAGATTTCTTTTCAGCTGCATTGCTTTTATTCCCAACTCGACAATTTCTGAATGACATATCAAAATGAGTCCTAAGTCGCCAAGAAATGAGTTTGAGATTAGAATTTTTTTTTCAGGAAATACACTAGAGGTGATGCCGTTCTCAGAGAAATTCTGATTTGGGTCAGATTTCCAGAAAATGCACAATCTACAGTTCTACACATCTCTCAAAGTTTGTTTTTTTAAAGATTTTATTTATACTTGGTTCAGTATCTCGTTGGCGGGGTTTTTCATCTGACCCAAGTGGTTCTTATATACAGCATTATATGGGTCAGATTTTCAGAAAATGTACAATTGGCAGCTCTACATATTTAAGAAACTCTCTTAAATCAGGCTGAAAAATGGAGAATACTGGCTATATCTGAGTATAGTTGGTATCTTATTGATTTAATGTATCAGTTCTGTTATGTTAAACTTCATTTTACAGCTCATTTTTGTCTTAAATGTGGGTTATTTGAGAGGATTGGTGAAAACGAATTGTACATTTTCTGAAAAATCTGACCCATATACATATACAGGTATAAAGGATTTCATAGTTACAGATAAGGTTGATGGTAATTCATTACCATGGGTACAGTATAATTATTAGCATTGATGTGAATTAAATACTCCGTTTGTTGAATATTACTAGACTAGCCACTTGAATATCAAAAATATACTTAAAAATGAGTTTCGACAGGGAAATTGTTTGCGACTAGTATAAAAGCAGATACAAATTTTAAAAAATCATACAATGTTTACAAATGATGGGGGATAATGACATTGGAGCACCAATAAATATCCCATGCTGAACATGACATGATTTCTATACATAATTGTATTTTTGTATTTTAAGATTTTTATTCAGCAAAAGAACATTATGTAAAAATTACAATTTTCTCAGAACGTGCTGATTTAATTATAGAAAAAAAGAGTTCATTTATAAGTAATAATCTGTAGACAGGCAATTTATATGGATCATTAGATATCAGAAAACTTTACAAATTACAAATTATAGGAGCCTGGCACATAGGGAATTCACAACAAAATAAGCAACAATTAAAATCCAGTCCCAGGATTGGGTCTAAATCATATAATCCTAATCCTAATTGGGTCAGATTTTCAGAAAATGTATTAATCTTTTTTTAGCCAAATTTAGCAGAATTGCCTTATTGTCTAGAGGTGGCAATTGTAAATGTTCTGAAAATCTGACCCAATTGCATGTGAATTAAGATTGAAGCTGGTGTTCATGTACATGCCCTATTATGAAAACCTCCCCAATGGTGAAACACAAGTCAATCTCCACTATAAGGTTAACCAGAGAAAAAGCAGCTCTTTGATGCAAAGGCGTTATTTTGCGGGTTCAATATTTAGCAGTACTGAGGTACAGGCAGGCATATAATATATATCAGTCAGATTTTCGGAAAATGTACAATTGCCCTTCACCAATCCTCTCAAATAACCCAAATTTAAGTCGAAAATCAGTTTCAAAATACAGTTCAACATAACCAGACATATTTATTGAATGAATACAATACAGAATACACTCAGATATACCTAGTATTTATACATTTTCACTCTAATTTAGCAGATTTTGAGAGATTTGTATAACTGTAGATTGTGCATTTTCTGAAAATCTGGCCCATATATATGGGTGGCGGATATATTATGGAACTATGACAACAACTAATTATCTGGGCTGGACAATCCTCCAGGGAAATTTGCTGGACTTGGCAGTAGTTGTGCAATGCTGGCCGCTACCCCCCCCCCCCCCACCTCCCCACCCCCACCCCTCAGTACTTCCAGCGATCATAGCAGCCTATACTAGTCCAGCTTAGCATAACTTGTATAATGTTTACCAGGCTGTTTGGTTTAGCTATTTAGTACATACTGGATCAGTCTGAGGATGCTGTGCAGGGTTGATTCGAGAGAGAGAGGGAGAGAGAGAGGGTACATGGCTCAACAGTCAATTATCCATGAAAAAACAAATTAGTACTAATTATGGGATTGCAAGTAATTATCTTAGACGACTAAAGAAGGTCAAACATCTGCTGAATCAAGATAGGCTTGTACTGATATACAAAACTTTTATTTTGCCCATCATAGAAAAATCTTGTGTATTTATCGATTTGTCTAACAAATGTGATTACATAAGGTTGCAGAAATTGCAAAACAAAGCACTTGGTATTATTTATGGTAACAGATACTACAGAGAAGGGAAATTTAACATGCACATAAAGAGTAAGTTATTACCCCTATCCTTTAGACGTGAGATAAGATCCATCTGTTTACTTAGACGTACTGGTACCTTTGCTGATAATAATGTTGCTGGGCACATGCTTAGGAATGGTTATAGGAAAAAAACTGAGATAATAAAGTGGAAAAAACAACAAATCAAAAGAACCACTTTAGGTAGAGTAAATGACACTTGGAACAAGTTGCCCGAAAAAATAAGAACAATAGAGGGTGATATTGGGTTCAAGAACGCGATAAAAATGTACTACTATGGTAAATTTATAAAATCTGGATTGATTGAAATGTGATTGAGTGTTATGGTAATTATATAACGGAATGCTTGTAAGTAGCGGAATATTTTTTGTCTGACTAATTGTTCTCAGATGTCGGAAAAGTTCCTTAATGTAAAAATATTAAGATGTTTAATATATATAAAACTGTTGCACTGAAGCTGTATTACCTCGTGAGTAGGCCCATGTGAAAAGTAAAAAGAGATGATGACAAATAATGTAAGATTGTAAAAGCTATAATTTAACGAGGTATGGAATATTCAATGGTCAGTATGTAAGAGCACGACACGGAACATTGTGTAATTGTTGTTTTTATTTGTACTACTGTTTTTATGAAATTAGCCTGATCTAATTAGAACTATCTGTATGCTAATCAGATATGTACCCATTTGTATCACTGTACTACTATTAGAAGTAACAGTAAACTCAAATAGTTTGATCAGTCGCTAAGCAGGTATAATGATTAATTTAAAAATTTAGTGTTGTAAAAATTAGTTTAGACTCAGTTTTTCTCTTTTATTTCTTATTTCTTATTCTTTTTTTGTGTACTAAATTTAGGAGTTAACATAGAAATATCTTGATGTAATTTTTAAAAAAAATTAAAAATCAGGCTATTCTGGGAATATTCGTACTGTCGTATGGAAATGTCTGTGTCCTGAATAAAAAAAAATTCAAAATCAAAATCAGAGGGACTGAGAGAGAAAGAGAGACAGAGATGGAGAGGGGAGGACAGAGAGGGTAGGAGTAGAGAGAGAGACGGAAAGAGGGGGAGAGAGGGGGGGGGAGAGAGGGAGAGAGAGGAAGATAGATAGGGAGAGAGGGGGAGGGAGGCAGGGAGAAAGGGAGAGAGAGAGAGGGAAAGGAGACCAAGAGAGGGATAAGGTAAGAATTCTTTATTTACCTTCCCTCATTTTCTTCTCTCGGTTGCAAACTATTAACAAGTCTACGTTATAATCTACACTCATCTACACTCATAATAACAGTTGTATGTTCTAACAAGGTAGACAAAGTTGATTACAATTATGAAATCTCAATGAGAAACTTTGTGAGAGAGAGGCATGGAGATGGTAGAGGGACCGATGAACACAGATAGATGGACAGATAGGGACAGATAGTGGCAGTGACAGAGAGATAGGGACAGAGAGTGGCAGTGACAGAGAGATAGGGACAGAGAGTAACAGTGACAAAGAGATAGGGACAGAGAGTGACAGTGACAGAGAGTGGCAGTGACAGAGAGATAGGGACAGGGAGTGACAGTGAGAGAGATAGGGACAGAGAGTGGCAGTGACAGAGAGATGATAAGGACAGGGAGTGACAGTGACAGAGAGATAGAGACAGAGAGAGGCAGTGAGAGAGATAGGAAAAGAGAGTGACAGTGACAGAGGGATAGGGACAGAGAGTGACAGTGACAGAGAGATAGGGACAGAGAGTGACAGTGACAGAGAGATAGGGACAGAGAGTGGCAGTGACAGAGAGATAGGGACAGACAGTGACAGTGACAGAGAGATAGGGACAGACAGTGACAGTGACAGAGAGATAGGGACAGACAGTGACAGTGACAGAGAGATAGGGACAGACAGTGACAGTGACAGAGAGATAGGGACAAAGAGTGACAGAGAGATAGGGACAGAGATTGGCAGTGACAGAGAGATAGGGACAGAGAGTGACAGTGACAGAGAGATAGGGACAGAGAGTGAGAGAGATAGAGACAGAGAGTGGCAGTGACAGAGAGGTGAACAGACAGGTGGCAGAGAAGAGGGGTGTGCTTAAATGACCCCAATCAAGACAGGATTACTGTACATGAGCTAATTAGGGCAGAGAGAGAGCAGCTCAGATGAGTGGATGTTGAGCGCATGTCAGAGCGATAACAACTTGCTTGTTAACGTTGATGGTACTGGCTCTCTCATCACAATGTTACAATGTTGTCTCTTATCTAACTCTCCAGCCCCAAGCCACGCTTTCTGTGGCTTTATTACTCCTTCTACCTTGTAGTCGCCCTCTCTCTCACTCACCCTCTCTCACTCTCTCCACCCTCCTATCTCTCCCCCTCTCTCTCCTCTCCCTCTCTCTCCCTATACCCCATTCTCACCCTCCCTCTCACTCCCTCCCTCTCACTCTCCCCTTCTCTCTGTTTCCCTTTCTCCCCTTATCTCTGTTTCTCTATTTCCCCTTCTCCCTCTTTTCCTTCTCTTTCTTTCCCGCCCTCCCCCTTGTCCCTCTCTCTGTCACCCTCTCCTACGTATCTACATTACATTAAATATTATATGCCCAAACCCGAGTGCAATATATATATGTATAAGTACTGAAACTGTTGACTGTAAGGCAACGTACGAAGACATCACTGAGTGATACACTACGTTTTTTCAAATTTCGGATAAATATTATGTAATTGGCCTTCAATACAATAAAAAAAAATAAAAAAAAAATAGATGAAGATAAGCTATAACCTCATGTGATGCGTCACACAATATCCTTTACGTCAATAACTATGGAGCTTTAAGTAAAATTTGGAATGTTTTTCCTGGTTCCCGCCAGATAGATACCTCACATTTGTATCGTTATTCAATATGGCAGACATCCAAATTGAAAAAGAAATCAATAGAATTTCATCAAATGATAATCTGGAATGTCGTTATGGGTGAGATTTTCAGAAAATGCACAATCTACAGTTCTACACATCTATCAAATTCTGCTAAATTAGAGGGAAAATTGATAGATGCTAGGTATATCTGAATGTATTCTGTATTGTATTCATTCAATAAATCTGTCTTGTTATGTTGAACTGTATTTTGAACCTGATTCTCATCTGAAATTTGGGTTATTTGAGAGGATTGGGGAAGGCCAATTGTACATTTTCTGAAGATCTGACCCATATCTATCTGCTTAAGGCTTTGTTGTCCAGGGGCAAAAAAGATATGTTTTCAAAATATGAAAAATGCTGACTCATTGCTCGGCGTTGATTTGCTGATATTGTAAATGTAGTGAGGCACTTCATCATCAGGGAGGTTTGGATCCAAGGCTGGTCTTGGTGCAGACAATTTTGTGCAGATATAAATGGGTCAGATTTTCAGAAAATGTCCAATTCGCCTTCACCATTCGTCTCGAATAAACCAAATTTAAAGAGATAAACCACTGTTCTCCGCACTGCTGCAGGCGGGAGTTAAAGGAACTAATGCATGAAAAATAAGGATTGACAGTAATTTTTTCAAACTTTGTCTTGAGAAAGTACATGGTTGGAGGATAACAAAAAGCAAAAAAAAATGGATCTCAGCATATTTTTTTTCTTTCTAGAGACCAGCAAAGTTTAGTATTGAAGTATGTGGGAAAAATGGACATTTTCTCAGTTTTTCCAAGATTTCAGACAGACAAATAACATTTTTCAATTGAAATGTCTTCTAAACATAACCACTATAGATGTTTGCCCTCATGTATAAAAGAACAGGGTATCAACATATTTTGAAATATATTATTTAGCATTGAAAATCTTCAATATTCCTGTTTTTAACTCACCGCCATGCAGATTCAGTTGAATAACTTTTTTAAAAGGTCGGTGACCCCCATTTTTTATTGCTTGAAAGGGTAAAGCAATATGTTAGCTATGTTTATAGAGATTTTTAGGAGAAAGTTATTTTCAATTTTTTTTTTATACTGAAAAAACGAAAAAATTGTCCTTTTCTCATAGACTTCTATAGTGAACAACCATAAATTTTGAGGCTCCCTAAAATGAAAACTAACCTGGTGACATATTGTTTTTATTGGCTTTTTGAATTCACATAACCTTGTTCTTTCATGAGGCAAAGTTTAAACAAAATGTTATTTTCAGTATTTTTCCCAGTTGAACTGTGGTTTATCTCTTTGAGTCAAAAATGAGCTCCAAAATGCAGTTTAACATAACAGAACTGATACCTTAGATAAATACGATCCCTAATATACTCAGATATACCCAATATTCATCATTTTACTGCATAATTTAGCAGAGTTTCCAAAATGTGTAGAGCTGGCAATTGTACATTTTCTGAGAATCTGACCCATATAAATATCAATGTCTGGAAAAAGGCCTGAAATGATTATTCACAGACCTATTGTATGCTAGTAACGCCAGGAATTATTGAATCGCCAGTTCTACACATGAAATAGATTTGTCCCGATACATTTGCACTGGGCCTATTTATTTTAGATATTCAACATTCGGGAATATAAATGGGTGAAATTGCCAGAACGTGTATTACCCTTCCCCAATCCTCTCAATTATCATAATGACTTTCAAAATGCAGTCTAACATAATCAAACATATTGATTGAATAAAGGCAGTATGAAATATACTCCGATGTACCAGGCATTGGCCATTTTTCAGTTTCATTGAGCAGAATTTACTAAATGTGTAGAGCTGCCAATTGTACATTGGTACATCTAAGTATATTTGGTATCGCATTGATTTAAAGTATCAGTTCTGTTATTAGTGAGGCAGATATGTAGAACAATCGTGCATTTTGTCATAAAAGCATGAAACTTGGTAGAGTTGTAGATTAGGGTCCTGGGATTAATTTCAGATATGGCGCCATCTTGAATTATTATTATTACGGTCGTGGCGGCCATTTTAAAAATGGCCGCCACCAAATAAGGAGCAATAGTCTTGCAATGGGGAAACCTAACTAAAAAAATCCCAGAAAGGTCTTTTTCTCTCTTGATTTATTTTATATTAGGTCCCTAAATAACATTACTGTGCAGTCTGAAGTTCCTGGCATTAAGCAACACGAGATATTCAAAATGGCCGCCGCTGAACCCCGTAAATCTACAAATAATCATATCTCAGCTTCTATTTGGAGTAGAATCATGTTCTACATGTCTAAATATATGTTTATTTAGTCTAGGAATTTGATGAAGACATTCAATAACTAGTTGGAGCATTAATTCCTAGTGGGGAATCCATTTTGTTATGAAATAATTCAAGATGGCCAAACCACTGAGCCCTATAAATCTTACCAGCATATATCAGCATGCCGGCATATATCAGCTCCTCATGGAGCTAGAAATACATTCCAGATGTCTACATATATGTTTCTGGAGCCTAGAAATTTTAATGGAACCATTAGATAAGTCATTGAACCAACATTTTTCTGTGAAATTAGTTTCCTGGTGTAAAATAATATATCATTTGTATCGGGTTATCTTATTCCGTTTCTCCTTCTGATTATCTACACATCACAGTCTGTACCACTGCATTCACATAATGCAGTGCATTTCAGTCCACCCTTCTTGCATTTACAATGTCCTCTACATGATAGCCTCAGGCAAAGCTGTCCAAAATGACTTCCAGTCACTAGGGTCTTTCCATCCCCAGTTTCCTGGAGATGGTAAATCAGGAAATGTTTCAAGAGCTTTTCCCCAGCAGTCTCCTCCTTGGTACACAGCCGTCTCAATATGCTGCAACAATGCCGTCTGAGTTGGAGGGATGGCTGAGTCGGAGGGATGGTTAATATAAAAAATTGATGCCACAAAAAACTCTGGTATCGATTTTCTCCCTGCCCCCATTTTGAAGTCATGTTTGCTAGCTCTGACCGATCAAATGACTCATATTATAAACATTTCTCTGTTATTAGGTAAGATTCCCAGTTGTTTTAAATTGGCTTGTGTTACGCCACTATTTAAGGCGAACAGCAAACTGAGCACATCAAACTATAGACCTATCTTGTGTATCCCCAAGCCTGCCAAGATTCTTGAAGCAGCTGTGCAGCAACAGCTCACGGACCATTTCGAACAAAACAAATTATTCAATAATTACCAATACGGTTTTGGAAAGCATCACTTGATACAGCTAGCCCAAATTGATTTTCTAGATAATATTTATTCCAATCTAAAAAACAAGCTATTGAACAAAACAGTCTTTCTTGATTTCAGCAAAGCTTTTGACACCATTCATCATCAAATTCTTTTAAATAAATTAAAGTCTTATGGCATAACCGGCATGGAACTACTTTGGTTTACAAATTATCTCAACTGCAGAAAGCAGTTCGTCACTGTTAAAGGATTAAAAGCTGACAAAGGTACTATTACTTATGGCGTCCCGTAGGGGACTATACTGGGACCATTACTGTTCACAATCTATATCAACGATCTCTGTTCTATTGTAAAACATGCCAACATCCGACATAACGCTGAAGTTGATTTGCTTCACCGCAATCTTCAGGCAGACCTAGACAATATATCTATCTGGTGTGCTAAAAATAAGCTGTCTTTAAATATTTCCAAATGTAAGGCTATGTCTTTTTCTCTTAGCTATTTAGCTAGGTCAAAGATGCAAAATAGCAGTTTTGCCCTCTCCCTCGGCTCCTCCAAATTCGATTCTGTTGATGAATACAAATATCTCGGATTTCTCTTAGTTGAACTACTCACCTTCAAACCACATGTAAATAAAACATTAATACCTGTTGCATCAAAGATCAGGTTGCTTTATAAAGCCACGAATTCCCTGACTTTTAAGGCTAAACGTGATCTATTTAAATTAGCTATTCTTCCTAACCTGGACTATTGCGACTTCTTATATGACTCCGCTCCTAAAGCTCTACTACGAAAACTGCAGTCTCAACAAAATCTTGCATTGAGAATCATTTTTAATGAATCCAAATTTGATGACGTAGATCACAAGCATGAAATATTAAATGTTTGGCCTCTACAATTGATAAGAGACGTCTCACACTATGTCATCGATCCGGAGTCATGCTGAGGGAAGGAAAAACCTTACTGTTATGCCAACAAAACTTAATAAAATCATTGGCTCTGCCACCTATAAATGCCACGTTCGATGGAACTCATTGAAAGTTGAGGCTCACAAAATCGATGACCCAGCTGTTTTAAAAAAATACACCCACCAACTTCTCACACCATTTTAATTCCAGACATGAATGTTATTCTAACTGCTTGTTGTATACCCTTTTCTGGGTTGATATTCTACCAGATCTGTGAACTCCTCATTGATTACCTAATATCTGTACTATCTATAATAGTGGATCAATTGACTGTATATTAATAGCGCCCAGTATCTGCTGCATGTTGTATCATTATATCAGTTGAAATTATTTCCTAGCTAGCTTTTTCACTCACTGTCTTATATTAGTATTTTGCATCCATTCATTGCTACATAGTAGCTCTCATCTCATAACCATACCCAACACTGTTAGTCTTAAGACTTACAGTTTTTTCATTTTTCTCTATGTAACAAACCAATCTATTATTGTAACGACTTATTGTAACGACTTAATGCAAGTAAGACGGCATTCACAGGAAGACCTGGCTGTGAAGTCAGACCTGACCAACCAAGTTTTAATAACATCATCGATTACAATAAAAGAATTTTTGAATTGAATTGAATTGAATTGAGAGCAGGATTATGGACTGCTCCAGCACAGCCACTTGAGCATCCAATATATGAGATGGTCCAGTTAACAATGCAAGAAATGTTGAAGTCACCTCATCAAATGCCTTCCATGTCTCCCATCCTGTCTTTTTTCCCCTTGTGCTGAAGAACCATACTGTATCACAGCCACTAAAGGCATGAAAGACTGGTAGGGCCTTGGATTTGTCTGGTCCAAGAGACGCAGATTTCTCATGTCAGGGTTGGAAAATGGCTTTGAAAAGTGGTTGTCCCTTTTCAAAATATGGTTGTCCAACAAAATATATATGACAATATGTGGTTGTCCACTCACACCAATAAAAGGTGAAACCTGGTTGTCTGCCAGACGCCCAAATGTTCATTTTTGGTTGTCCGCATTGCTGACCTGGGTGGTGCAGACAACTGGGCCGGGGGCCTTTTCCAACCCTGCATGTGCAGCTATATATTGAAAGTGCTGACCAGTTTCAAAGGCAACCTACATTTCCTTTACTCTTGTCTTGGCTATTGCTGCCACTGCCAGTACAACAACATGAGTATCAACTGTCCTGAGGAGAATCTTTTGGAAGCCTCGGTGGACTGCATCTGCCAGGTGCAGGATCATTCTTGTATCAGCCTCTTCATGATTGCAAGGAGCTAGTAGGCTGGAATCTTGTGAAGAATGACAGAGGACCTGTGCTCCATATGTTGTAACAACCTGCTTGTCAGTCAGCTGAGAAATATGCTCTGTCAAGAAAGCAAACAACTCTGTTTTGTTGGCATCAGGTCATTTTTCTACTCTGGGAATGGGTTGCCATTTCCTCCATGACTCCAACCAAGCTATGGCCATGTTGGGCAAAGCAAGGTAATCTTGTCCTTTGTGGTCTGCCTCCATGGACATTTCAAATTCAGCAGTCAATCTCATCACTTCTGCTCCAGCAAGTATCCAATGCGGGAGACCTGCAGGAGATTGAGTAAGGCCAACAGCCCCACCATACATCACTCTTCACAGTTGCATTGTTTTGTTCATGAGCCTGATCTATAGCCATTGTTGAGAAGACAGAACCAACATTGTCAGAACCAACAATTCCAGATGGAGAGCCATGAACCAGAATTTGAACATTGTGGTAGCAGGAGACTGTTGCATGCACCACTCATCAGATTGAGGAATGACATCAAAGTCGAAAATGATAACTGAATGTTGGAATTGTATTTGTTTATGTATTTTACTCATAAGTTTGAAGAATACTCACTTTTGATTAGTGGTGGCCATCTTAATTTATTTTGCAGCAAATGCTGTTTTCACTGTAAAATGTTGGTCCAATGACTTAATCAATGACTCTATCGAATTTCTAGGCTCCAGAAACATTATGTAGACGTCTTGAATATATTCCTAGCACCATTAAGGGCTGAGATATGCTGGTACATATATTTGCAGGATTCGGTGGTGGGGCCATCTTGAATTATTTTATACCAGAATGCAAATTTCACTAGGAATTATTGCTCCAATGAGTTTTTGAATGTCTTTATCGAATTCCTAGACTGAATAAACATATATTTAGACATCTAGAACATAATTCTACCCCCATTATAAGCAGAGATATGCCTTTTTGCAGATTCAAGGGGTTCAGTGGCCGCCATCTTGAATATCTCATATTGCTCAATGTCACAAACTTAAAATCAGACTGCAATGTGATTTAGGGACCCCATAGTTAATAAATCAAGAGGAAAAAATAATATTTCTGGGATTTGAAACCCATTGCCACACTATTCCTCTAATTTGGTGGCGGCCATTTTTAAAATGGCCGCCACGGCCATAATAATAATAATTCAAGATGGCGCCATATCTGAAAATAAACCTGGGACCATAATCTACAACTCTACCAAGTTTCATGCTTTTATGACAAAATGCACGATTGTTATGAATATTGCTACATATCTGCCTCACTATATGTTATACAGCATTTTGAAGCTCATTTTCTGAAAACCTGACCCATATAATACCAAATAATAATATACTTAAATGTACCTAATATCAACATTTACAGAATATAGTGCTGGCAGTAGTACCACTTTTTGAAAAACATCAATTGTTTCATATAATCCGTTTTGATGATTATTCTCCTTGTTATCGACCTTTGTTAAATTACACTCTATAAAGTTATAAATAGATCATTGATTGTCTGAAGCACATGTTGGATAAAGCATTTACAGACAATGATGGATGGGTCAGATCGGCAGTAAATGTACAATCGGCAGCTCTACACATTCAGTAAATTCTGCTAAATCAGGCTGAACAATGATGAATGCTAGGTATATGTGAATATATCTGGTATTGCGTTGATTTATTATCTGCTTTGTTACGTTGAAGAACATTTTTAACCTAATTTTGAGTTATTTGGGAGGATTGGTGAAGGCGAATAGGGGAGTTGCATGTCTGACTGCGCATGTCTACTGCAGTGAATACTGGGATGCTTCCTGTTGAAATATGACATACAAATATTTGGCAAGATTTGTATTCAAAATTGCAAGAATGTTTTCACCAATATCATAACTTGTATAAATAATCTATGGAAGCCAAATGCATGATGGGAAAGATGGGGACTTGTGGTATGGAAACATTTATAAAACATGGCTATTGACATTAGAGCATGCATAAATATTCCATGCTGAACATGGCATGTTTTCTATAGATTTTACACTGTACCATTAGTTCCATAATTCCATGCGAATCAAGATTCAAAATGGCGGCTATGCAAATATGAGATCAAGCGGACACCAATGACTGTAAACATTAGGACATCTAAGAAGTGTTTCTATATATTGAGTGTATAGAAAACAGTTGATATTTCCTGATGGTCAATTACAAGAAAAGTAGTTAAATATATATACTCTTTAGAAAAAACCTCAGAATTCCATAGACATATCAAATATAGTCTTGAAATTGGATACATGTATTCATGCTACTAAAAAACCTAAACATTCCCCAAATTTATACATTCTGAGCAAGGTTCCTTGGTTAAAAACCATTTGAAAAATAGACTTGTTTTTACTTGTGACCATTTTTCTGTGACACATGACATATTTACATGTGAAATATCTTAAATAAAATAACAGATTCCAAGAACAACATCTCCTAGCAATGGCAAACCATCAACAGCGTCAATAACCTTGTTAATAACCTTGTCAATAACCTTGTCAATACACCCCTATTTTCGCCCAACGCCAGCAACCACCGCTACCTCTCCCCACCTCCCACCACCACCCAATGTAGCAGTTGGTACACAACCTATCTGTCTAATACCACTTTACTCTAGTTTTACGAGGGGCCGCCTGGCGCGTGGGGGTAGTTTTTACCGCCCAGGACCGGGGCGAGTAGATGACAAGCTGGCCGGTAGAGGCACTGTTAGCCCCCGGCACTACACCATCATTGCCTCGTAAAGATATTTAGGGCCTACAAAAAGTAAATTTTTATTAAATCCAGTGTTGCCTGAACGTGTAACTTGAAGATAAAACGTCATCTCCTTGGCTACTTGGCGTTCTTGGAAGGAGGAGGTTATATCTAGAGTGTGCCTAAGGGAGGTTTGGTCAATATGGATATATATAGGTGGCTTTAAATATTGCCTATTTGCTGATCGGATTAAAAAATAGCATAGGATATAATGTCGGATATGCTTTCTATTCCTGCTTAAGAATCTGTTATTAGGCTAGCTCATTATGTTAGTTTAGTTTTGTTAAATTGATAATGTATTTCTCTCAAGTGTTACTCATTTGTGATGTGTAATGGGAAAAGGAGCCACAAGTTGCAAAAATGGTATTTTTCAAAGTTTTCTATTTACAAGATATATGGGATGTGTTTCAGGAAAATGAGTCATAAGTCGCATAATTGATATTTTTCAAAGTGTTTTTTTTCACAAGATCACATTATTCGAATGTTCTACATTTTGGAGGGTGAATCACTTATAGCTATATCAATCGATATATTAAATTTCAGGACAATCTATGTAATATACCTCTCCGTTTAAAGGTCCTCATATGGACTACATTTAGTTACTTTACTGTTTATTGACCCCCAGAAATATTGGAAACCTTTTTTTCAAAAACGAAAATATCAAACTTAAAATCTAGAAATACCTATTGGATTATTAGACTGTTTACCATCATTGGAATCGGCTTGATGTCATCTTTTTAAATATAATGGTATCCCAAAATCTATTTTTTGCGACTTATGACTTATTTTCCTGAAACACATCACATATATGGGATGTGTTTCAGGAAAATGAGTCATAAGTCGCAAAATTGATATTTTTCAAAGTGTTTTTTTCACAAGATCACATTATTGGAATGTTCTACATTTTGGAGGGTTAATCACTTATAGCTATATCATTCGATGTATTAAATTTCAGGACAATCTATGTAATATACCTTTCCGTTTAAAGGTCCTCATATGGACTACATTTAGTTACTTTACTGTTTATTGACCCCCAGAAATATTGGAAACATTTTTTTCAAAAACGAAAATATCTAACTTAAAATCTAGAAATACCTATTGGATTATTAGACTGTTTACTATCATTGGAATCAGCTTGATCTCATCTTTTCAAATATAATGGTATCTCAAAATCTATTTTTTGCGACTTATGACTCATTTCCCTGAAACACATCACATATTTGCTGAAAAGTTTTCATTCTTGGGTTGCTTAACGCTGTGTGTAGCATGAATAGATTCACTAACTTTCATGACTAAAAGTGATTTTTTCCCAAGATCTCTTGATTGGAATGATTATGTTCTGAATTCTTGGAGGTTATGACCTTTTCGCATAAATCTATCAGGACATTGTATTAAATATATCCTTGCGCTTTGAAGGTCATCCTTTGGGGTGTATTTACTTATTTTACTGGTAATAGGCAACCCAGAAATATCGCAAACCTTTGTTCAATCATAAATGTATCAAACATGAAATATAGAAACACTACTTGTATGAATTTAATGTTTACTATCTTTTGGATCCAGTTGATCTCATCTGTGAAAATATGATGATTTCTCAAAATCCATTTGCTACTAGTGACTCCGCCATCCCCCCAACTTCCCTCCCTCCACCTCACGACCTATCACCCCCTCCCTCTTATCTTGATGATCTGTGTTGTGTTCCAGTAAAATGAGTCACAAGTCGCAAAATTGATATTTTTCAAATTGTTTTTCCACAAGATCTCTTTATTGAAATGTTCCGAATTGTGTAGGGTTTAGCACTTATAGTCATATAAATCCATGTAACACATTTCGGGTCATTGTACTAAATATATCCTTGCATTATGAAGACCTTCATATGGAGCATATTTAGTTACTTTGCTGGTAATTACCCGTCCAGAAACATTGCGAACTTGGTTTTTCCAAAAAAAATATATCAAACTTAAAATATGGAAATACTTATTAGGTGTCCTAGTGTTTACATTCATTGGAATCGGCTTGATCGCCTCTCTTCAAATATGGTTATATCTCAAAATCCATATTTTGCGACTTATGACTCATTTTCCAAAAACGGATCACATCTACCCCCCTCTCCCACATTACTTATCCACCAACAAATGAGGCAGATTTCCCTTGATTAATTAAACAAGTGATTTATGTTGCTGCTCGTTGCCTTACATCACAACCCGGCAGTGATGTATGTATGGGGAACACTACTAATTGTCGCTCTCAAACATAAGATAAGTTAAAGCTGCACTGTCAGTTAAAGCTGCACTCACAGTTAAAGCTGCACTCACCGTTAAAGCTGCACTCACAGTTAAAGCTGCACTCACAGTTAAAGCAGTTCTCTCAGTTAAAGCTGAACTGTCAGTTAAAGCTGCACTGTCAGTTAAAGCTACACTGTCAGTTAAAGCTGCAATCTCAGTTAAAGCTGCTCTCTCAGTTAAAGCTGCACTGTCAGCTAAAGCTGTACTGTCAGTTAAAGCTGCAATCTCAGTTAAAGCTGCTCTCTCAGTTAAAGCTGCAGTGTCAGTTAAAGCTGCAGTGTCAGTTAAAGCTACACTATCAGTTAAAGCTGTACTGTCAGTTAAAGCTGCTCTCTCAGTTAAAGCTGCACTGTCAGTTAAAGCTGCACTGTCAGTTAAAGCTGCACTGTCAGTTAAAGCTGCTCTCTCAGTTAAAGCAACTCTCTCAGTTAAAGCTGCACTGTCAGTTAAAGCTGCACTGTCAGTTAAAGCTACACTGTGAGTTAAAGCTGTACTGTGAGTTAAAGCTGCTCTCTCAGTTAAAGCTGCTCTCTCAGTTAAAGCTACAGTCTCAGTTAAAGCAGCTCTCTCAGTTAAAGCTGCACTCTCAGTTAAAGCTGCTCTCTCTGTTAAAGCGGCACTCTCAGTTAAAGCTGCACTCTCAGTTAAAGCTACACTCTCAGTTAAAGCTACACACTCAGTTAAAGCTACACTCTCAGTTAAAGCTGCACTCTCAGTTAAAGCTACACTCTTAGTTAAAGCTGCACTCTCAGCAACCTAAGGTAAAAAAATCATAATAGTAGTAACTCTTGTATAAAAGTATAACAGCAGCAGAATATTGATAAATCCAGTCCTATAAGTCACAATATGAGTAACTCTTGTATAAACATATAACAGCAGCAGAATATTGATAAATCCAGTCCTATAAGTCATTATATGAGTAACTCTTGTATAAACATATAACAGCAGCAGAATATTGATAAATCCAGTCCTATAAGTCATAATATGAGTAACTCTTGTATAATTATATAACAGCAGCAGAATATTGATCAATCCAGTCCTATAAGTCATAATATGAGTAACTCTTGTATAAATATATAACAGCAGCAGAATATTGATAAATCCAGTCCTATAAGTCACAATATGACTAAAATGACAAAATTTGCTTTAAATCATTGTTAACGTTATAGTACTGTGAATCCAGGTTCAAAGAAAATTGGATCCACACTGGTGTAACCGCTAATAGTCTATCACTGAATAAACAATAGCTGAAATAAAAACTTTAAGTACAACAAATCCCCAATGTTCCCGTCTCTAAAACCCTGCCCACACACAGCCGATTTGCCTCCCGATTGCCTCCCGATTTGGGTCTCCTGATGAATGCTAGCATCTCATTTCAAATCCTGGTTTATGTTTTTGAAATAACATGGACCAGGATTGGTCATTAAATCCTAGCATTCATCGGGAGACCAAAATCGGGGAGCAATCGGTAGCCAAATCGGCTATGTGTGGGCAGGGTTTAAATCCCGGTCCAATTCATCCTGGGCAGATCCCTCCCTCCTGTGAGTCTGTCTAGCCCGGGATATTTATTGACCCCAGTAATTGAAATTTGTTTCATAATTTGATGAAAATTGGATAATGACGAGGACGCTGCTGATGCGACGTATCAGATTTCTGTTTTTGATCAATAACAAAGCGATCTGTTTTGACTCAGGGCTAATGGTCTCATATTAAATCTGCCGGAGCCATCAGATGTAATTTATCCCAGATCTGTTTAAGCGTTTTAGTGGGAGGGAAAGAGTGCTGCCGAGTGGCGTCAACAGCTAGCGCGGTCTCTCCGCATAATCAGGTTAAAGTGTAAAGGAATTTAAGTTGGTTTCAGTGGGTTTCAAGTGTTTGAGGGGTGAGGTGTGTAGTGGGGAGGTGAGGGGAGGGGGAGAGGGAGAGGGGGAGAGGGGGAGAGGGGAGAGAAGGACAGAGGGAGGTATAAGGGAGGGAAAGATGGAGAGACAGGGAGAAGAGAGAGGGAGATAAGAGGGAAAGAGATGGAAGAGATGGAGGGGAGAGAGAGGGAGAGAGAGGGAGTAGATGAGACGGAGGTTGAGAGAGGGAGCGGAAGAGAGAGAGAAAAGTGGGAGGGCGAGAGAGAGGGAGAGAGAGAAGAGAGAGGGAAAGAGGAGGAGAGAGAGAAAGGGAGGGAGAGAGAAAGGGAGGGGAGAGAGGGAATAGAGAGAGAGGGGAGAGAGAGAGAAGAGAGAGAGAAGAGAGGGAGGGCGGGAGAGAGGGAGAGAGAGAAGAGAGAGGGAGAGAGAGAAGAGAGAGGGAGAGAGAGAAGAGAGAGGGAATAGAGAGAGAGGGGAGAGAGGGAGAGAAAGAGAAGAGAGGGGCAAAGAGGAAGAGAGAGGAAGAGAGAAAGGGAGGGGGAGAGAGAGCGAGAGAGAGAAAGGGAGGGGAGTGAGGGAGGTGAGAGAGGTAAACAAGAGGGAAAATACTTAAATGGTCAACACTAATACACTTCATGAGTATTTATATTATTCTAAATTTGATATTTTTAACTTTGAGAAAAGAAGTTTGCATTATCTTAGGTATGAAAATTAGTAACAAAGTAACTAAATATACTCTATAGGATGACTTTATACATGCATGAATATATTTAACACAGTCTTGGAATTTGGTAAATGCATTCATACGACCTTAGACGGTACATATATATATATATATATATATATATATATATATATATACTCCAAAGATGAGAAGATTACTACAAAGAGACTTTGTGAATAAAACACATGGAAAAATATCAATTTTGTGACTTGTGACTCATTTTCCTGGACCCCATGACAAATATATAACAATATTATACAATATTATACATATATAAACATTCTGACGTTGGGTGACAGGCCCCAATCAATACACACAGAGCCTGAGGACAGCTCACAGTCAGTCTAAAGTAGATTTAGGCTGGAACAAGTTGCTGCTATACGCATATATGTATAGGGGAACTATGTGGGGGCCGGACCGACTGCCATGCATTACCATAAATCAATGGTACAAGCATATATGTACACAGCCCCCAGCTGAACTAGCCTGTCTCTGAGAGACACATGTGCAGGGTCAAACTTGCATTGGTCAGTGCGTCTAAAAAAGTATAATTGTGATGTGTTTCAGGAAAATGAGTCATAAGTCGCAAAAAAAAGATTTGGAGATACCATTATATTTGAAAAGATGAGATCAAGCCGATTCCAATGATAGTAAACAGTCCAATAATCCAATATTTCTGGAGGTCACTAAACAGTAAAGTAACTAAATGTAGTCCATATGGGACCTCTAAAACGAATGGATATATTACATAGATTGTCCTGAAATTTAATACACTAATTGATATAGCTGTAAGTGATGAACCCCCAAAGAATTAGAACATTCAAATAATGTGATCTTGTGAAAAATCACTTTCAAAAATATCAATTTTGCGACTTATGACTCATTTTCCTGAAACACATCACAATTCAACCTAGAAAAGTGTGATGTGTTTCAGTAAAATTAGTCAGATTAGTCCCTTTTGGAATATCTGTATCAGACACAACGCTGTGGGTTGGTTGGTTTTTTACTCTATAACATTTTCTAATATTATTTAAATATCATTCTATCTGTTTACTATTGTAAAAATGCCTAATGTACGAGACTCTTAACAATGTTCTTATTCATAATCATTCATGACATGTTAACTTTTTGTAAGTACACCAGCAAATTATGAGAATAGTGTAACTGTTACATAATGTTTAATTTTGCTGAATAAAACTCTTAAATACAAATACATTTCTGGATGGCTAATAACCAGTAAAGTAACTAAATATACTCCATACAAAGGCCTTCAAAACGCAAGTATATATTTGATACAATGTCCTGAAATTTGTTACATGGATTCATATGACAATAAATGCTAAACCCTCCAAAAATTAGAACATTTCAATAAAGAGACCTTGAAAAAAAATACTTTGAAAAATATCAATTTTGCGACTTGTGACCTATTTTGCTGTGACACATCATATTTACGCGCACCATTTACGGCCGTATAGGGGCCTTGCATGTGCTACTGCACAGGTATATTTTAGTGCATCCTGGGATGGATTCTGTTGAAATCTGACATACACATACTGGGAATATTTTGTACAGTATACAATCTATAGGAATCATGTTATGTTCAGCATGGAATATTTATTAGTGTTCTAATGTTAAAGTCAATGTATTATACATGTTTGCATAACACAAGCCCTCATCTTTCCCATCATGCATTTGGTTGTCATAGATCACTTAGATAAGCTATGATATTGGTGAAAACATGCTAGCAATTTCCGATGCATTAGTCCCATAATGCCATGCGAATCAGGATTCAAAATGGCGGCTATGCAAGTCCCATATAGATATGGGGATTTAAACTGATCAGATCTACTTCTTCTTGTACTTGTTCAAGGCATCAATATATCCCTGCTATTTATAGATGCTCATTCTTTATTCTAAAGTCTCTGGAAAATAACAGTGGTTTAGTATGGAACTCTATTTTTCCACGTTTTTCTTTATAGAAAAAAATTGTCCACTGACTTTTTCCCCCTCATTTTCTACACATATATTAGGTAATATGCTACACATCTATTGGAAAAGAACGATACATCGTGGGGTCAAAGGAAATTTATGGTCATTTAAAGTAGACCACATCACCCAAATTTACTAATGAAGCAGCATAATCAATGAAAATGAATCTTAAAATAATATGACTCGAAACAGCTGTAATAAAAATTAACCCTGTAGATATTGGACATCGTGCACAAATACACTCAACTTATGATAATAAGGAAATATTTCAAAGACAAATAGGAGCCGCTAGGTGGCATGTGTGTTGACACCCGCATATGTGTCAGATTTTCAGAAAATGTACAATTCAAATTCGCCAATCTTCTCAAATAACCCACATTTCAGAGGAAAATAAAGTTCAAAATACAGTTCAACCTAACCAAACAGATTGCTAGAATCCATGCAATGCAAAATATACACGAATTTACCTAGTATTGAGCAAATTGCAGCCTAATTAAGCAGATTTTACTAAATGTGTAGAGCAGCCAATTGTTCATTTTCTGAAAATCTGACCCGTATATCTTATCAGATCCACTCCTTGTTGTACTTGTTCAAGGCACCAATATGCTATTTATAGATACTCAGTCTTTCCGCCATAACTAAAATACAAAATGATCATGAAATATGTTCTCCTTTACCCAGTGCACAAAAAATGCAATTAAATTGATTGTAATGGGGAGGTTATTTAAAGTGGAGGGTATATAGAGAGGGATGGATGGGAATTTAAGCGAGTAATTATGACGGCCATGTATTAGTGGGGGGAGCTGCATTATGTTTAAGGAGGCTCTTAATGAGTCCATTTTACATGGCTTACGTTATAGGTCCAGGCAGCTAAATATAGCAATTATCCTGAATTTACATTTATACATCAGTGCATTCATATTTAGCACTTATTGGACTTGTTGCAGCACGGCACGTAAATAAAGAATGAGATCGGAGATTGAGTTCTTTATTTACGCATTCCGTGCCGCAAGGAGTCCTATAAGTAGATTATTATAAATGCCTAGTTTTGCATGTAACATGTGCTTAATTAAAAAGATAATAACATAATTTACCATATCTGGTTTTCGTATAAGAGGAATATAACTAGAAACAGTTGAAACGATGGCAGAAGAAAGCCCTCGCACCGGCAAACTTGCAGCGGCAAACTTGTACCACCAAACTTGCGTCGGCATGACAACACACCGTAATGTACTAGTCCATAAAAGCGTTACAAGTAATGAGCGGCTGTTGGAGCCTCAGTAGTGAATGCATGTATAATAATATAGATTATAAATATTCAAATTATAAATTACAGTAGACAGCATTAATAAGTCTTTTTTTCCGTTAGTATATCATTAAGTTGTCTTAATGGATGGTGATTGATTGAATATTAAAAGTTGTCAGGTTGTCTGAGGTCACTCAGCCTCCCTGGTTATTTCCCTCCGACTCTAGAAAACATTGGTTTTCTACAATATAAGGACCACTGAAAAAGTGATATAATTTGCACTGTTGTCAAACTGTGTTCATGCGAACTATAGAATGTTTCTAATACTGTTAGTGTGACTAAAATGTTGGTGACTATGAGTTTTGCTAGTTTTGATTTTGTGCAACAGACACATGATAGCCTTGGGTTAGGTCCATCCCTCTAATGGGTCAGATTTTCAGAAAATGTACAATTGGCAGATCTACACATTTAGGAGATTCTGCTGAATTAGGCTGAAAAATAACGAATACCGGGTATATCTGAGTATATTTGGTATCGTATTGATTGGAAGTATCAGTTCGGTTATGTTAAACTGCATTTTGAAGCACATTTTTGTCTTAAATGTGGGTTACTTGACAGGATCGATGAAGGTGAATTGTACATTTTCTGAAAATCTGACCCTAATAATCTAGTCTCTCTGAAACCCCCCACCTGCCCCTACCACCCCTACCAACATTATATGTGGGTCAGACCTTCAGAAAATGCACAATGTACAGTTCTACACATCTATCAAACTCTGCTAAATTAGAGTGAAAATTGATAAATACTAGGTATATATGAGTGTATTCTGTAATCTATTCATTCAATAAATCTGTCAGGTTATGTTGAACTGTATTTTGAACCTAATTTCCGTCTTAAATTTGTGTTATTTGAGAGGATTGGTGAAGGCCAATTGTACATTTTCAGAAGATCTGACCCATATGGTAAGATCAACATTAGCTTCCTTACATAGAAAGTGAAGCTCTAGAGTTTAAATCTGAGCAGCGATATTGAAGTGAGTTAATGTGATGAGGGTGCCTGGGACGCTTCTTATGACGTCAGTTGGGTTATTTGAGAGGATTGGTGAGGGCCAATTGTACATTTTCTGAAGATCTGACACTATGATGTATACATTGGGCCCCTGACATTCCCCCATCCCCCCGAGGCACAAACACAAACACAAACACCTCCCCCCCCCCGTCCACCCCACCTTTAATCTTCAGGATTTTAGTCAAGGTTGAATGTAAAGTCTTTAAATGTCCTCAGATAGAAGATAAAAGCCTACGAGACAGTGGGATTGCCCTCCTTCTCTGGGTGAAATTGTCAGAAAATGCACAATTCATCTTTACCAATCCTTTCAAATAACCCAAATTTAAGTGAAAAGTGACGTTCAAAAGGCAGTTTAACACGATAAAAGAGATATTTCTAATCAACCCAATGTCAAAGGTACTCTGATATACCTAATAGGGGACTTGCATAGCCGCCATTTTGAATCTTGATTCGTAGGGAATTATGGGACTGATGATACAGGGTGTTGCGTCCCAAAGTCGTCATCTGTACGACCTGTGTAATATTACAGACTTTTCTTCTTTTTTTGCACATATTACGGATAGCCAAAATCCATAACAAAGACACCTTTTCCTATTACAATCTGGATATTCCTATTCCTGGAACAAATAGTTTCATGGCACTGACTATTTCTTCATTACGGAGATCTTTTCACCCATGACAAGGAGTCTTTTTACTATGACGACTGCTCTATTACCCATGACATGTGCCATCTGCTGCTATTGCACATGGCACTTGTTTTTTTTGAGATATGACAATGATCGGATCTGTTCTTTTTGCTCTAAACCTTTCTGTCATGGATAGACTATCACACCTTGATTATTTATTATTTTTGATACATATCAATATATGTGTAGAAATGAAATTTATCAACTCATAGCCATTAATTTAAAGGCAATACTTTTAAAACAATTCCTAAAATAATGTTTCTTAAAAATAAAGGAAATGTATCATCTAATAACCAACTTCACTTTGGTCTGATTTCTGGTCTATGAGAATAGCCTAAAGGACTTATTGCTAGTCTACTAGCTAATAGTCAAACACCACATAGTAGTATATACAAATGAGGGAATACAAAAAAGGAATCCAAAATAGTACCTCTTCGGATACCAAGATATCCATAAGTCATGTTGATTATGTGTTGGAATATCTTAGAAAAGGAAATGATATTTGAAAAAGAAAAATGTTGGATATATGGGATATTTACTATGACACATTTTTATCCTGACAGTTTGGGGACAAAACACAGTTTAAAACCTATAGAAAACATGTCATGTTCAGCATGGGCTATTTATCAGTGCTCTAATGTCAATATCCATGTGCTATGAATTTTTCCATGACACAAGTCCCCATCTTACCCATCATGCATTTCGTTTTCATTGATAATTTATACAAGCTATAATATTGGTGAAAACATTCTTCGAATTTTCGATAAAAATGTTGCCAAATATTTGTTTGTCAGATTTCAACTGAATCCATCCCAGCATGCACTGCAGTAGACATGCGCAGTGAAACATGCAAATCCCTTATTCTCTTCTCAAATAAGCCACATTTAGGAATCTCCCATCCCGCCCTAACTCCCCTGTCCCCCTTGATATTATTGCCAACCCCGAAATATTGCCAACTTTTCTTTCATCAAACTTAAGATATATAAATACTAATTGATTATTAGATTGTTTAGGATCATTGGAATCTGCTTGATCTCATGTTTTCAAATACGATGATATCTCACAATCATTCTTTTAGGACTTGTGACACATCACAATATACATAATGTGTACAAGCTCACCAACCACTGCCTTTCTGTTTCCACTCTTTATTTGTGGTGTGTTTCAAGAAAATGAGTCATAAGTCGCAAAATTCATATTTTTAAAAGTCATTTAGTCACAAGATCTCCTTTTTGGAATGTTTCCATTTTTGGAATATCTAGTCAGATAGGTCTTATGAATACATGGACCAAATCTCAGGATAGTGTATTAAATATACTTATGCATTTCTAAGATCATCCTATGGAGTACATTTACCTACTTTACCAGTAATTGTTCACCCAACATGATTGAAAACTTTCTTTTTCAGAAATAAAATATCAAACTTGAAATATAGAAATACTTATTTAATGCCCTTAATGTTTACTATCATTGGAATCACCTTGATCTCCTCTTTTTAAATATAATGGTATCTCAAAATCTATTTTTTGCGACTTATGACTCATTTTCCTGAAACACATCACATTTGAGGAATGCCACTAAACATATGTGATGTGTTCCAGGAAAATGAGTCACAAGTCACAAAATTGATATTTTTTAAAGAGATTTTTTCACAAGATCTCTTTATTGAAGTGTTCTGATTTTTAGAGCGTTTAGCACTTATAGGCATATGAATCCATGTAAACAATTTCAGGACATTGTATTAAATATATTATTGCGTTTTGAAGGCCTTTTTATGGAGTACATTTAGTTACTTTACTCGTAATTTCCCATCCAGAAACATTGCAAACGTTGTTTTTTCCCCCAAAAAAACATCAACCTTAAAATATAGAAATACTTATTAGGTCCCCTAGTGTTTACTATCGTTGGAATCACTTTGATCTCCACTTTTCAAATATGAGGATATCTCAAAATCCATATTTTGCGACTTTGCATGACTATTTTCCTAAAACGGATCATGACAATTTCCTAAAAACGGATCACATATTTTCCTCGGCCACTTTGAATTAGAGCCCCTCTGCCTGCAGTAGCCCTATAGTAAAATATTGTGGGACTGGGGGACGTAATGATGTTTAATTATTCACGGGTAATGTGTTAGATCCAAGCCGAGGGGAACCGATGATGGAAAATTCATTTTCTCTTTCACCTACACCACCATGGCCGCTACCACCTTCAGGCAAAATTATTGCCAAATTGCTTATAAATTTAGATGGAGCACTGCGTTCAGGTTTTATTGGGGAAGGTATGATTTATCCTGGCTATTCACCAAGCTGCAGTTTATCACCTGTATAGCGTAAACAAGCTGTGGTTAAAGGCATTAAATGAAAATCAGAAAATGTACAATTCAACTTCGTCAATCTCCTCAAATAACCCAAATTTCAGACGAAAATAATGTTCAAAATACAGTTCAACCTAACCAAACAGATTGCTAGAATCAATGCTATGCCAAATATACTCAATTTTACCAAGTATTGACCAAATTGCAGCCTTATTTAACAGACTTTACTGAGTGTATACAGCTGCCAATTGTACATTTTCTGAAAATCTGACCCAAATGCTGGGGTTAGACACAAGTGATGTCTCATGCCAGTCTATGCCAAGCAGCAGATTCATTTTCATCATCTCCGGAGTATTTTTGATAAATGATCATTCGGTAAAAGGTCCTCGTATGGGGAGGCTTCCTGAAGAGGGAATAATCACTGGGGTGTCTCTGGATGTGATGGTTCAGCTTTGTTGTAAGGGTTTCTAGTGATACAATATGGTAATAGATGGTATTACTCTGTTATATAATATAAATAGATGGTAGTACTCTGTTATATAAATATGTCAGGGCATCAGAAACATTTAGTTGATTCTGATGAAATGAGCTGAAGTGGTTTTCTTCGGAGGTATCAGAATGAGTGAGTGATTGGTAGCTTTACGCCCTTATCAACACATTATGGTTATATCAAGGGCGGGAGAGCTGAGAGGGAGTGAGTGAGTGAGATTGGTTGCTTGACGCCCTTATCAACACATTTAAAGGTTATATCAAGGACGGGAGAGCTGAGAGGGAGTGAGTGAGTGAGATTGGTTGCTTGACGCCCTTATCAACACATTTAAAGGTTATATCAAGGACGGGAGAGCTGAGAGGGAGTGAGTGAGTGAGATTGGTTGCTTTACGCCCTTATCAACACATTTAAAGGTTATATCAAGGACGGAAGAGCTGAGAGGGAGTGAATGAGTGAGATTGGTTGCTGTACGCCTGTATCAACACATTGCAAGGTTATATCAAGGGCGGGCGAGCTGAGAGGGAGTGAGTGAGTGAGATTGGTTGCTTTACGCCCTTATCAACACATTGAAGGTTATATCAAGGGCGGGCGAGCTGAGAGAGAGTGAGTGAGTGAGATTGGTTGCTTTACGCCCTTATCAACACATATAAAGGTTCTATCAAGGGTGGGAGAGCTGAGAGGGAGGCAGTTTATGATCATGTATACCCAGGAAATAGAGATAGAGAAGAAGGGAGAGAGAGACAGAGAAAGAAACAGAAAGGTACTTTAAGGTCATAGCCAGGACCATCGGAGGTATCAGATGGATATTGATACAATCTGTTGGTATATTGTTCCAAAGATGAAAATCATCAAGTGTTTAATATTTTGCATGAAATCATGGAATAGAATTAAAGCTGACTAATAATGTCAGACAAATACTGGACATTTTCTACTTTTTGTTTCATTCTTTTCCAACCCATTGAAAAGTCAAGATTCCGAGGATTATGTGGGTCAGATTTTCAGAAAATGTACAATTCACCTTCACCAATCTTCTCGTATAACCCAAATTTCAGACGAAAATAAAGATCACAATACAGTTCAACCTAACCAAACAGATTGCTAGAATCAATGCAATGCCAAATATACTCAAATTTACCTGATATTGACCAAATTGCAGCCCAATTTTGCAGAATTTACTAAATGTGTGCAGCTGCCAATTGTACATTTTCTGAAAATCTGACCCATGTCCATTTGTCTTTGAAGGGCTTCTAAAACGTTCTAATTGTAATTGTCTACCCATTGATACAGTCAGATATAACAAATCAAACAATAAATATAGATACTACTTTTTAGATTTCCTAAATAGTCTGTTAAATCCCATCTTTTTAAATACAATAGTACCTGGAAAACTATTTTTTGTGATTTATGAAGCATAATTATTTCTGGGTTGTCCATTGTAAAGTAGAAAGATTCATAGTTCATAGTGGGGTGATTGATTTGTATGGGCAGGAGTAGTGTGGTAATTGGCACCAGTTTCACGCGTGTGGTATGACTTCCTGTCCCCAGTAAACATAGCCATAGAAGGTAATCATAGCAACGTGGGAGTAAATATAGAACCAACATTTGAAACTATTGCACTGTCCGAGATGTTTGATTTTTCATGGCCCACAAGCCGATAGACGAGTCGGTTATGAAAAAAAAAAACACTTCATGACAGTGCAATAGTGACCCTTGTACCACATTCTCATCAGGTTCTATCTATTAGTTTGGTAGGTTGTAGGAGAAGAAAGGAATTAAAAGGGTATTTATTTTGTAGCTATAAAAAAAGGGGTACTATCGTTAGTACAGTTTTTGGAAAAATATAAAAAAGCATTATGAAATGAAATGAAATAAATAACAGTTGCAAGATGGGTGTTTGGATCTGGAATACGGTTGGATTTATTGGAAAGTTAAAAAACAGTGAGGTTTGCACAAAATGAAATATAAGGGGAAGGCATTTATTTATTAACGAAATCCTTGTGAAATTAAGGGTTAAAAACTGGATTTCCCAATTATTGAGGTAAAATATGACTGTAGATATATAAAAAAAAAGTATGTATGGAATGAAAGCTCTCAGTGAAAGGAATACAGACACATATATAGGCCCTATAGCAGAAATAAGTTCTCTCAATAATCAAAGATGTACTTGGCAAAACATGTAATAATGGCAAAATAGCGCAACTGAAAGATTTACCCATATGACACACATACAAATATGTATCTCTTATTAACATAGCATACATTTCCTGGCCAGGTGTATAGGGGCTTATGGACTAGAGAGACTATGTAACTATGTAATGCTGGTATAATTAATCACGGAGAACAGGCCCTGGATGCACTCCAGGGTTTGATAGAGTCCAGGTGTGTACAACACTACAGCTCATGTGTAATTTTAGATGCTTTTATTCTCATATTGAAGGAAAAAGACCAAAACAAGTTTCTGCTGAACATCTGTGTAGGTGGCAATTTTTAACAATAGATGTATATGATTAGGGTCTTCTACAAAATGGATCCAACTTCTTTTGCGTGTATAAGCCAACTGAAATGTATAAACTTGAATGGATAAAAATTTAAAACTTCAGAAGTATATGTTGATATATTGATCAAACGAAAATCTGTAATTGTCTTTTTGATTGTGTTTGATTAGGTTTACCTGAGACTGAACACTAATACAATTTTATAAAATATACAGCTTGATACAAGGGCAGGCCTAGGTACTGAAATAGGCGATTTGCATAGCCGCCATTTCGAATCTTGATTCGCATGGAATTATGGGGCAAATGGTAGTGCAAATGTGTTTTTTTTTATCAAACTTAAAATATGGAAATGTTTATTAGATGTCCTATAAGTGATTACTATCATTGGAATCGACTTGATCTCATTTTTTCAAATATGATGATATCTCAAAATCCATTTTTTGCTACTTGTCACTCATGTTTTTATGACACATCACATGATTTTTGATAGAGATTTGATGATAAGCTAAAACATGTAGTCATACAATACGGGTGAAGCAAGAACTAAATGTGTCAGATTTTCAGAAAATGTACAATTGGCAGCTCTACACATGGAGTCAATTCTGCTAAATTAGGCTGCAATCTGGCCAATAGTAAATTCGAGTATATTCGGCATTGCATTGATTCTAGCAGTCTATTTGGCTAGGTTGAACTGTATTTTGAACTTTATTTTCGTTCGATATTTGGGTTATTTGAGGAGATCGGTGAAGTTGAATTGTACATTTTCTGAAAATCTGACCCACATGTTGATTCGTTATCCATGTTACTAATAAATGTCTTATTTCTGTCTTACAGGTGAGTATACAAGGTCCCCACATAAGGTCTACAGAAGGGCAAGAGGTGCAGTATGTACATAACATGGCTTATTCACCTGATTCTAGAGTTATATAAGGTTATCTTGTGTTAAGGTGTGATGGAAGGAACACTGAGACACGTGTAATGATCTAGTCAAAGTACAGATCTTCCTCCAGGGTGTGGATAAGGAATAGGGGGAGGGGAGCCTGTTATGTAATATCCATGGCCTAGCATGAATAAGTAGACTTGCACAGTACTGGGTACCTAAGCATAATTAGCGATTTTAGTAATGAGATGATATTACAAATGGGTGATAATTATTAATTGTTATAGATATAATGAGGTTACACGATGTTATGTAATGTTAGATAACACTTGCCTTTAACTGAGGGTGCTGCTTTAACTGAGAGTGCTGCTTTAACTGAGGGTGTAGCTTTAACTGAGGGTGTAGCTTTAACTGAGGGTGCAGCTTTAACTGAGAGTGCTGCTTTAACTGAGGGTGCAGCTTTAACTGAGAGTGCTGCTTTAACTGAGGGTGTAGCTTTAACTGAGGGTGCAGCTTTAACTGAGAGTGCTGCTTTAACTGAGGGTGTAGCTTTAACTGAGGGTGTAGCTTTAACTGAGGGTGCAGCTTTAACTGAGAGTGCTGCTTTAACTGAGGGTGTAGCTTTAACTGAGGGTGCAGCTTTAACTGAGAGTGCTGCTTTAACTGAGGGTGTAGCTTTAACTGAGAGTGCAGCTTTAACTGAGAGTGCTGCTTTAACTGAGGGTGTAGCTTTAACTGAGGGTGCAGCTTTAACTGAGACTGCTGCTTTAACTGAGGGTGTAGCTTTAACTGAGGGTGCAGCTTTAACTGAGAGTGCTGCTTTAACTGAGGGTGTAGCTTTAACTGAGGGTGCAGCTTTAACTGAGAGTGCTGCTTTAACTGAGGGTGTAGCTTTAACTGAGGGTGCAGCTTTAACTGAGAGTGCTGCTTTAACTGAGGGTGCAGCTTTAACTGAGAGTGCTGCTTTAACTGAGAGTGCAGCTTTAACTGAGGGTGTAGCTTTAACTGAGGGTGCAGCTTTAACTGAGGGTGCAGCTTTAACTGAGGGTGCAGCTTTAACTGAGGGTGCAGCTTTAACTGAGAGTGCAGCTTTAACTGAGAGTGCAGCTTTAACTGAGAGTGCAGCTTTAACTGAGAGTGCAGCTTTAACTGAGAGTGCAGCTTTAACTGAGAGTGCAGCTTTAACTGAGAGTGCAGCTTTAACTGAGAGTGCAGCTTTAACTGAGAGTGCAGCTTTAACTGAGGGTGCAGCTTTAACTGAGCGTGCAGCTTTAACTGAGAGTGCAGCTTTAACTGAGGGTGCAGCTTTAACTGAGGGTGCAGTACACTTGTTATTGCTCACCGGCAGCTGTTTTTGCTTGACTGTCTCTACTTCAAACTCTTGTATAAACATATAACAGCTGCAGAATCTTGATAAATCCAGTCCTATAAGTCATAATATGAGTAACTATTGTATAAACATATAGCAGCAGAAGATTGATAAATCCAGTCCTATAAGTCATAATATGAGTAACTCTTGTATAAACATATAGCAGCAGAATATTGATAAATCCAGTCCTATAAGTCATAATATGAGTAACTCTTGTATAAACATATACCAGCAGCCGAATATTGATAAATCCAGTCCTATAAGTCATGATATGAGTAACTCTTGTATAAACATATAACAGCAGCAGAATATTGGTAAATCCAGTCCTATAAGTCATAATATGAGTAACTCTTGTATAAACATATAACAGCAGCAGAATATTGATAAATCCAGTCCTATAAGTCATAATATGAGTAACTATTGTATAAACATATAACAGCAGCAGAATATTGATAAATCCAGTCCTATAAGTCATAATATGAGTAACTATTGTATAAACATATAACAGCAGCAGAATATTGATAAATCCAGTCCTATAAGTCATAATATGAGTAACTCTTGTATAAACATATACCAGCAGCAGAATATTGATAAATCCAGTCCTATAAGTCATGATATGAGTAACTCTTCTATAAACATATAACAGCAGCAGAATATCGGTAAATCCAGTCCTAATAAGTCATAACATGAGTGAATTTGGTAAGAAAATAAGATTTTGTAAGTAGTAACCGCTGAGAGTGTAGCTTTAAGTGAAAATACAGCTGTATCTGACCGTCACTAGATGTGAGAATATCCAGACGAGTCATTACAGGCGGTGTCAGGGCTTGATGACAGGAATAGTGGCCATATGAGCAGCTCTAACTGACATAGATACACTTACCAGCTCTATATAATGTGTCTCCAGGGCTTGTAGAGGAAGGGTGTTAAGCTTAACTCAAAATACAGAATAGCACCAAAATGTGCTTAGAGTTTCCTTTCTTAAATGATTTCTCTCCCAGTAACAGGATAATTACAAAGTTCAAGGTTGATTTTATTTCGAACATGGAAGTATGGCCAAAGAGGAGTTGTATAGCCGCCATTTTGAATATTGATTCATATGGAATTATGGGACTAATGGTAGGGTATAAAATCTATAGAAAACATGCCATGTTCAGCATGGAATATTTATCAATGCTCTAATGTCAATATCCATGTGTTAAACATGTTTCCATCACACAAGTCCCCTTCTTTCCCATCATGCATTTAGTTTTCATAGATCATTTACAAAAGCAATGATATTGGTGAAAACATTATTGCAATTTTCGATAAAACTTTTGCCAAATATTTGTATGTCAGATTTCATCAGAATCTATCTCAGCATGCACTGTAACAGACATGCGCAGTGAGACATGTAACTCCCCTATTGCAGTAAGTGGATATATGTAACAGAGGAAACCACATGGCCTGTGTAATAATTGTACAGTGTAATATTACACTTGGAGATTGCCCGAGGCGATTTGGGGGTTAGTTATACTTTTTCCATGGTGAAAAAATAACTTAAATTTGATTGAAATTAAGAGTGAGTGTAGTGAGCAAAACACAGGCCTTGTTACCTGTTGTATGTAATACAGATCTCAATGCTGTGGCCTATGGCAATCCATACTACCTGCTACAATGACCCAATGCTGTAGCCTATGGCAATCCATATTACCTGCTACAATGACCCAATGCTGTAGCCTATAGCATTCCATATTACCTGCTACAATGACCCCATGCTGTAGCCTATAGCATTCCATATTACCTGCTACAATGACCCAATGCTGTAGCCTATAGCATTCCATATTACCTGATACAATGACCCAATGCTGTAGCCTATAGCATTCCATATTACCTGCTACAATGACCCAATGCTGAAGCCTATAGCATTCCATATTACCCGCTACAAGGGCCCAATGATGTAGTCTATAACATTCCATATTACCTGCTACAATGACCCAATGCTGTAGCCTATAGCATTCCATATTACCTGCTACAATGACCCAATGCTGTGGCCTATAGCATTCCATATTACCCGCTACAAGGGCCCAATGATGAAGTCTATAGCATTCCATATTACCTGCTACAAGGGCCCAATGATGTAGCCTAAAAGAAAAGAAAAGGCGATACACCAGGCCCATCATAGTGGTGTGTTCCAGGAAAATGAGTCATAAGTCGCAAAAATAATATTTTTCAAAGTGTTTATTTTACAAGATCACTTTATTGGAATGTTCTAATTTTGGGGGAGCTTATCACTTATAGATATATCGATCGGTGTATCAAATTTCAGGACAATGTATATAATATATCCTTTCGTTTTAAAGGTACTTATATAGACTATATTTAGTAACTTTACTGTTTATTACCCCCCAGAAATATTGCAACCTTTTTTTTTCCAAAATAAAAATATCAAACTTAAAATCTAGAAATACGTGTTGGATTATTAGACTCTCTACTATCATTGGAATCGGCTCGATCTCATCTTTTCAAATACAATGGACTCTCAAAATCTATTTTTTGCGACTTATGACTCATTTTCCTGAAACACATCACAGTGATCCGTTTTAGGAAGATGAGTCATAAGTCGCAAAATATGGATTTCATATAGAACTTTTATTCAGTAAATAATTTACAGAATTGGACATATACATCTACTGATAACTCTTCCAGTAAGCCCTTAAAAAAGAATAATTTAAAAAGAGATCAACCGATTCCAATGATAGTAAACAATAGGGGACCTAATAAGTATTTCTATATTTTCAGCTTGATATTTTTATTTTTGAAAAAATAAGTTTGCAATGTTTCTGGATGGGTAATTACCAGTAAAGTAACTAAATATGCTCCATACGAAGGCCTTCAAAACGCAAGGATATATTTGATACAGTGTCCTGATATTTGTTGTATAGGTTCATATGAATATAAGGGTCAGATTTTCAGGAAATGTACAATTCGCCTTCACCGATCCTCTCAAATAACCCACATTTAAGACAAAAATGAACTTCAAAATGCAGTTTAACATAACAGAACTGATACTTTAAACCAATGTGATACCAAATATACTCAGATATACCCAGTATTCATTATTTTTCAGCCTAATTTAGGAGAATTTCCTAAATGTGTAGAGCTGCCAATTGTACATTTTCTGAAAATCTGACCCATAAGTGCTAAACCCTCTAAAAACCAAAACATTTTGATAAAGAGATCCTGTGAAACAATCACTTGGAAAAATATCAATTCTGCGACTTGTGACTCATTTTCGAGGAACACATCACATTTTATTTTGGGAGCTGAGATAATCAATAGACTCTCTATTCCCCGTCTCCACGCTGCTACTAACATGCCGAGGTCTATCTACCAGCACCTCCCTTTACTGATAAAAGAATTAAAATAAGGTGACAACGGTGGAGGTCTATCGATTGAACTGACTATCATTAGTCCCTGCACTGAGAGAGAGACGGATAAACATTATCATATTTCAGACACACTCAGTGGGCTATAACCCTGGGAATAACCATGGGTATAAGTATGGTTATAGTCAAGGGTATAACCATGGTTATTATCATGGGTAATAACCCTTGGTTACCGTAGGTATGACCATGGTTATGACCATGACCATGGGTATAAAAATGGGTAAGACCATGGGTTTGACCATAAACCTTATTTATATAATGGGGTAAAACCATATAAACATATATATACATGGGTGTGACCATTGGAATGACCATGGGTATAACCATAGGTTAGAACTATAGGTAAGAAAACCAAAGCTTTTGCAAACCTTTTTTCTGATATTATTTTGGGTACAACTATACATTTTAATCGACCTGAACCAGATACAAACCATCAAATTTATATTGCATTTGCATTGTAAACAAAAAGTAACATTTAACATTCAATTAGCCCTTTTAAGAATCAAAAATTAAATTAAAATATTGATAATCACAAAATGGCCTCCCTTCAATCCCACTGCACATGCGCAGTAATGAAGCTGCTCCACCACTTCCGGCTGCGGTTAAATGAGTAGTGGGGGGATAAAACCTCTGATGGCCAATTATCTTTCAGATATAAAACTGCTAAGGTTCCTGCTCAAAGACCTCCCATCTGAGCGATAATAGGAACAGCAGCTGAGGGAACAATATGTTTATGGACATGTGATGAGGAACGACTCCCCGCTATACATCATCATCCCATATTCCACTCGTGATCGCACCAATTAGCGGGATTCATACTGTGCGCTCCGATATTACTCCCATATTGTCTTATCTTGTATTGATCTGATGTATTGGAAATGGATGTTGTCTGTCAAGCCTTGGGGAAATTGGCCTTCATCAATCCTCTCAAATAACCCAAATTAAAGGCATAACTCTGGTTCAAAATACAGTTCAATATAACCAGACAGATTTATTGAATGAATACAATACAGAATACACTCAGATATACCTAGTAGTTATCAATTTTTACTCTAATTAAGTAGCATTTGATAGATGTGTAGAACTGTAGATTTTGCATTTTCTGAAATTTGACCCTTATCTTGATGTCATGTCATTACTCAACAAAGCTGACTGGCTAGTTTAAGGACGTTCTTTTGAAGCTTTGTGAACTAATCAATATTTTTTTTGTTTTTACAACAGACTTTATTTCTGATACCTGCCTTCGAGGCATATACAATTCTAAGCACATGGTTAATAATATACCGACATAAGAGAAAAAGCATCAAATAACACCATTTACATCTCTATCCATACTTATACTATGCTTAACATCTCATCACTTAAGTAGCTTGTCACAAATAATCATAAACAGTAGTGATTCGTCATAATTTACAACATCCATAAAGCAATTATTCCTCATTTAAATTATTACAATTAAGATCAATCTTCTCCTTTAAAACTGGAACTCATTGCTATGCATCATGGGTAGATTCCACTGGAGCCAACTGATTCTCAAACACTGCCAAGTTACAGCTAGCTTCTGACTGGTTACGTAAACTAAGTTAAACCAATCAGTGACGCTCTTTCCAATGTTGCCCTAACCATTTCACAGCCTCAAGGAACCAACTCCCGTAGGAAAGTGCAACATGGGTCAGATTTTCAGAAAATGTACAATTCGCCTTCACCAATCCTCTCAAATAACCCACATTTAAGACAAAAATGAGCTTCAAAATGTAGTTTAACATAACAGAACTGATACTTTAAATCAATGCGTTACCAAAATATACTCAGATGTTCCCGGTATTCATCATTTTCCAGCCTAATTTAGCAGAATTTCCTAAAGGCATAACGGCGAATTGTGCACTTTCTTTAGATCTGACCCATAAGTAAATGTCCACCATGTTATTTCAACAAATCAAATTAATCGAAATATAAGTAAAACTGTTGAAAGACAAATCCATAACCAACAAATCATAGCCATCATACTCTTTCATCCATAAAGGGTGGTCTCCACTGGCTGCGGTAATCTCTGCGGTAAGCCTTGCGATGGTTTTTACTGGTTCTGTAGGTGGTGAGGAATGACGAGATCCTTACCTACATGGTCAGTGAACGATGTAGGCACAACCTCGCCACTCCTCAACAACACAGCACCATCGCAAGGCTTACCGCAGAGCTTACCGCAGCCAGTGGAGACGACCCTTAACTCATCAATCAACAATATTTCTATTCTTAACCTGAAAAGAGGATAACGCCTATTGTTGTTTGTAACATGATAAACACACAAAAAGAAATATATTTCTTTTTGTGTGTGATTATTATATTATAATATGCAATGGGCTAATATAGCCCTATTTGGTGTGGATCCGCCTAGATCATGGCATAATGTATGGTCCTATACATCGCCATGGGTAATATAAGGGTCAGATTTTCAGAAAATGTACAATCAGCCTTCACCAATCTTCTCAAATAACCCAATTTTCAGACAAAAATAAGGTTCAAAATACAGTTCAACCTAACTAAACAGATTGCTAAAATCAATGACATGCCGAATATACTCGAATTTACCTAGTATTGACCAAATTGTAGCCTAATTTAGCAGAATTTACTAACTGTGTACAGCTGCCAATTGTACATTTTCTGAAAATCTGACCCATAATGTGTCAGATTTTCAGAAAATGCACAACCTACAGTTCTAATACTAGGTATATCTGAGTATATTCTGTAATTGTATTCATTCAATAAATCCGTTTGGTTATGTTGAACTGTATATTTAACCGGATTTTCCTCTTTAATTTGGGTTATATTTTTTTCTTTTTTAAGAATTTTTATTGAGCACATTTTCATGGTACATGGTAATCTCATGATACTCAAGGAAAACATGAATTTGGTAATGAGTAAGCGAAACGAAGAAGTACATTCTTTGAGCATTTTTAACAATAATTTTGGTAGAAATGTGAGAGAAGATAATCTTTCAAATAATATAGCATTAGACGAATCTCAAGAATCCATTTTTTTTCGGAGGTACAAATCATCATAAAAAAAGGTCTATTGACGAATCATATATTTTTTGAGGTTTTCTTCTCCACTTCAGTCATTTTTTTTTAATTTTTTTTTAAAAAGTTTTTATTTCCTACGACATAGGTTTAAAAACAGCTTGAGGTCATTGAGGTTTTTGGGAGAGTATCAGAGTATGGAGTAGATTTAATAACTTTACTGATCATTATCCACCCAAAGATATTGCAAACCATATTTCAAACATAAATATATCAAACATGAAATACAGAATAGTTGCTTGGATGTCCTTCATGTTTACCATCTTTGGAATCCGCTTTATCCTATTTTTTCAAATCTGATGATATCCTAAAATCCATTTTTTGCGACTTGTGGACAACTCAGCACATTGATGGTATCCTAAAGTCCACATTTTCAATTCAATTCAATATATTTTTTATTTGTACCTAAATATGTCGTACAAATAGGAGCCATGTTTCAGAAAAGAAATCCTGGTCTTCCATCATGGTCCTTGACTACTGGGGTGGATTATTAATGGTTAATATGAAAGAGCACGGCGTCGATAAAACTGTATATTCATGTTTTTTAGTTCTCTTCCTGAAACTCTTCCACTTACAAATTGTTTTGAGTGTAGGTACCTGTTTTTATCTTTTTTGTTACTTGTATAGACCATGTAATTTTTTGTCTTTTTTCTTATTATATAAATCTAGCATAAACTACTCTAATGTATTAACTTCTAAATCTTAAACTGGTATTAGTAGAGAATGATGTAAAGCTTCTTCCTTATTTTTTCTTTACAATCAGGCTGTCCTGAAAATATTCATGCTACATGTATAGAAACGTTCGTAGACCTGAATAAAATATTTTCTAAATCTAAATCTAGCTTTTAGATAATGCGACTTGTGACTCATTTCCATATAACACATCACTTATATCCCATCCCTCTTCCTCCAGTACCAGCCTATATTGAGGTCAATTTCACAACTCCCTACACATAATATATCTGCTACTTGGGGAGGATGAAAAAGGTAATCGTGTTCTCCATTTAAGTGAGAATTTCTTATCTCAATGCTTTGAAGAAGGAGCCACTTATCTCCGCTTGGCTGGAGAGTGGGAGGGGGCGGGTTGTGGAGGAGGGTGGGTTGGTGAGGTAGAATAGACATAAAGTGGGAAGGTAGTCATAGAAGCCCACTTTTAGCACACAAAGTTAAAAAAAACAGCTTTTAGTTTCAAAATAGTTTTCCCCACCTCCGGTGGGACTCGAACCCACAACCTCTGGATTAGAAGTCCAGCGCGCTATCCATTGCGCCACAGAGGCTTAGTATATGCATTGCTATATTGCTATATATTTAATAATTGTTCATGCACAGTAGTTTTTCAGAAAAAGCACAATCTACAGTTCTATACATCTGACAAATTCTGCTAAATCAGAGTGAAAAATGATAAATACTAGGTATATCTGAGTGTATTCTGTCTGTTATGTTAACCTATATTTTGAAGCTCATTTTGGTCATAAATTTGGGTTATTGGAGAGGATTGGTTAAGGCCAATTGTACATTTTCTAAAGATCTGGCCCATAGCTACGTTATTGTCAGAGCAATGCCCATGTACTAAGTCTACATACCTTTTAGCCCCCCTTCCCAACTCTCTTCCACCAGCGTGACAGGCACCCACCCCCCTCCTCCCCCTATATGGGTCAGACTTTCAGAAAATGCACAATTCACCATCACCAATCCTCTCAAATAACCCACATTTAAGACAAAAATGAGCTTCAAAATGCAGTTCAACACAACAGAACTGATGCTTTAAATCAATACGATACCAAAAATACTCAGATATACCCGTTATTCTTCATTTTTCAGCCTTATTTAGGAGTATTTTCCTAAATGTGTAGAGCTGCCAATTGTACATTTTCTGAAATTCTGACTCATATTCCTCCTGAAGAAATCTCTCCTAATAGAGTACATGGGTCAGATTTTCAGAAAATGTACAATTCACCTTCACCAATCCTCTCAAATAACCCAAATTTCAGACGAAAATAAAGTTCAAAATACAGTTCAACCTAACCAAACAGGTTGCTAGACTCAATGCAATGCCGAATATACTTGAATTTACCTAGTATTGACCACATTGCAGCCTAATTTAGCGGAATTTACTAAATGTGTAGAGCTGCCAATTGTACATTTTCTGAAAATCTGACCCACATGCTGTGATATTGAATTCATGAGGCTGCTACAGTACTGCCTTCCCTAGTGCTATAGTAGACCGTCCCCGGCCACGTAAATCACCACCAGCTTCTTCTTTGAAGTCCAGGGCACAGCGAACATAATAGAGCGTCTATAAAACCAGTTAAAGATGTATAAGGTTGTGGCTTTATATTTCTCTTTGATGTTCTTCATGTGATGCATCGATCCACACTCCTCCATCGACCATATTTTCTGGCTGTGAGGAGCGAGGCGGTTGTAGATAGGTCAGATCTTCAGAAAAATGTACAGTTGGCCTTCACCAATCCTCACAAATAACCCTGATTTAAGGCAAAAGTCAGGTTCAAATACAGTTCAACATAACCAGACAGATTTATTGAATGAATACAATACAGAATATACTCAGATATAGTCAGTATTTATCAATTTTTACTATAATTTAGCAGAATTTGAGAGATGTGTAGAAATGTAGATTGTGCATTTTTTTAAGATCTGACCCAGATGGGGTGTAGGTGTGTGCACTTAGTGCTGTTAGATATATATATATGGGTCAGATTTTCAGAAAATGTACAATTCACCTTCACCAATCCTCCCAAATAACCCAAATTTCAGACGAAAATAAAGTTCAAAATACAGTTCAACCTAACCAAACAGATTGCTAGAATCAATGCAATGCCAAATATACTCGAATTTACCAAGTATTGACCAAATTGCACCTTAATTTAGAAGAATTTACTAAATGTGTACAGCTGACAATTGTACATTTTCTGAAAATCTGACCCATATACGTCCAGAAGTAGATATATGTGAAGTCTTTCAGGGAGATGAGTCATGAGTAGTCAAATTGATTCTTTCAATGTGTTTTATTTACAAGAAAATCTTTATAGGAATATACTCAGTCATGGGTATCCAATGCTTCAAGCCGTATAAATACATTGATTAACTTTCAGGACACGTCCATACATTTTTAAGCTCATCCTACAAAATATATTTAGCTACTTTAATAGAAATTCTCCACCCAGAAATATTGCAAACTTTGTCTTCAAACGTAAAAATATCAAATTATATATATAGAAACACTCATTAGCTGACCTAAGGCCAAAAAAAAAATAGGTGTGTTTCCGATTTATCTGGCTGAAAACTAGGTAGGGGGGTGGTAATCCTTTTTTTTGTTAATTTTTTTCGTTTGGAAACCACCTCCCAGGAACAGAGAAAAATGTCTTTTTCATAACAATAGTTGTTTTGAACATGGGAAATGTGCTTTTTGACAGTTTCGGGTTAGGAAAACCCGTTTTCCTGCCTTTATGAGCTTTTTTTATCAAAAAATAAAAAAAAACCCTAAGATATGATGGGGAAAAAATCAGGTAGGCTATGGTAAAAATTTTTTTTAGGTAGGGTAAGGTTTGTCTAGGTGTGGGGGGGGGGGGGGGTAAATCGGAACCACACCTTTTTTTTGGGGCATAATGTTTACATTTTGTTGTTGTTGTAACGTTTTATTTTTATTAATCTTTGAGGTACAGCTCGATATCATTGTTTTTCGTTTGTATCCTAGTGACATCTTAACACATATTTAATTTCAATACTTTTTTAATCACATTTCAGGCCAATTACATATTTAATACAGGATTTACGAGAAAAAAAACAAAAAACAAACAGTGTCCACCTTGAACGTTTTCGCACGTTGCCTTTAAAAAGAGTAATAATCTAAATTGTAACTGTATCGAACACAAATGAAAGGCATTGTCTGGAAGGCCTCTTTTTGTGATGACTACCAAAGTGTTGTCTGAACCATCTCATGACAAATAAAGAATTATCTATTATTGATTTTATCTTATATAAAATCTTTATTAGTCGTGATGTGTCATAGAATAATAAGTCACAAGTTGCAAACAATGAATTTTGAGATCTGATCATATTTGGATAGATGAGATCAAGTAGATTCCGACGATGATAACATTTAGAAAATCAAAAAAGTATTTCTTTGTTTTATGTTTGATCATTGCTATGTTTGAAAGATTGTCAATATTACTAGGGCATGAATCTCTGGTAAAGTAGCGAAATATATGGGTCAGATCTTCAGAAAATGTACAATTTAACTTGGCCAATCTTCTCAAATAACCCAAACTTCAGACGAAAATAAAGTTCAAAATACAGTTCAACGTAACCAAACAGATTGCTAGAATCAATGCAATGCCAAATATTCTCGAATTTATCTAGTATTCACCAAATGGCAGCCTAAGTTTGCAGAATTTCCTAAATTTGTTCAGCTGCTAATTGTACATTTTCTGAAAATCTGACCCATATAGCGGAACCTAGCGAGGGTGAAGTGTGGACACTTGTTAGTGACCAAGGGGACCACGGGAGGATCGAGGGGCTTCCGCAGTCCCCGAGGGCACTAACAAGTGTCCACACTACACCCTCGCTTTGTTCATGGTGGGTCTACATTGATATAATTTAGCATAATAACATTTTATAATGTTATTATACGGTAGAGCCTTTCATTTTGAAGATTTATATCTATTATTTCAAGAGAAATTAGGGTGAAGGATTGGTGGCGCATTAATGGGTCAGATTTTCAGAAAATGTACAATTGGCAGCTGTAGATATTTAATAAATTTAGTCAAATTAGGCTGCACTGTGATCAATACTAGGTAAATTCGTGTATATTCAGCATTGCATTGATTCTAGCAATCTGTTTGGTTAGGTTAAAGAACATTTTGAGAGTCATTTCTGTCTTAAATTTGCGTTATTTAATAGGATTGGTGAAGACGAATTGTACATTTTCTGAAAATCTGACCCTAATACATAATTTGGCTTCCGATGATCAGGCGTAGCTGCCGGACCTACTTGTTGTATATGCCAAGGGTGACATAATCTACATGTTATGCACCACCTTGACCAAGTTTGGCATATAATGCTGAAGGTATCGGAAGCAACAGCACAGGGGTGTAATAAACTCATATTGGGCGGTCTGGAAGACCTCATGTAGAGGATTGTTAAGGCCCAATTCCTGTATTATTGTATGAAATATATATGATGATGTGAAATGTTATATGTATGAACAAATAATTCGGAATAAAAATCTTTATATATATATAAACTCCATAGGCTGACCTTAGAAACGGGAGGATGTTTTTATGTAGCAATGGTGAGAGAAGGTTTTATATAACAAACTTAATTCCTTGTCACGTAACGGATCTGGATCAACTTCATACTGCGAAATGAGGTTGGATATAATCATGCAGAGTATTATTACTAACGGGTCAAGTCTTCAGAAGATGTATATACCATTGGTCTTCACCAATCCTCTCCAATAACCCAAATTCAAGAAGGAAATCAGGTTCAAAATACAGTTCAACATAACCAGACAGATTTATTTAATGAATACAATACAGAATACACTCAGATATATCTGAGTGTATCCAGTATTTATCATTGTTCACTCTAATTTAGCAGAGTTTGAGAGATGTGTAGAACTGTAGATTGTGCATTTTCTGAGAACCTGACCCTAATAGAGAGGAGTTGAATAACCTGTTCCATAATCCTTGGCTGTCCCGGCATGACCTCTCTAAGGCGTTGATAAACACTGACTCCGATAAACATGACATTCAGACACAGGAGACACAGGAGAACATTCAAGTCATCGAAAGTATGTATTTATGTTAAATTTGTTAAAATGTGATGTGTTCCAGGAAAATGAGTCACAAGTCGCAAAATTGATATTTTTCAAAGTGTTTTTATCACAAGATCTCTTTATTGAAATGTTCTGATTCTTAGGGGGTTTAGCACCTATAGTCATATAAAACCCTGTAACAAATTTCAAGAAACTGTTTCAAATATATCCTTGCGTTTTGAAGGCTTTCGCCTGGAGTATATATTTAGTTACTTTACTGGTAATTACCCATCCAGAAATATTGCATAATATAACTTTTTTTCCAAAAATAAAAATATCAAACTTAAATCATGGAAATCCATATAAGTTGTCCTAGTGTTTACTATCATAGGAGTCACACCGATCTCCTCTTTTCAAATATGATGATATCTCAAAATCCCTATTTTGCAACTTATGAATCATTTTCCTAAAACGGATTACAAATGTCACAGCTTCAATAAACCTATTTTAAGCAAACATGGAGTTGGTGAAATATCATATTGAGTCTGTATGCTTTTCAAGAGATTTACTTATACCTGGGGTAAATAGAATGGAAAATGTTTATAACCAAGTATAAAAAGACTAGCAAAGTACCCCGTCCTCCAGACGGTCAGCCTCTCTCCCCACACTTACCCCTCTGCCTCTTTTCCCTCCGTCTTTCATACCTGTTTCTCTCTCCCAACCCCATCTCCGATTCCCCCCTCTCCCCCCCTCTTCCTCCTGCTCCCCCTCTCCTCTCTCGTTTCCCCTACATCCTCTCCCTCGCCTCTTCGCCCCTCTTCTTGGACGGTCACCCTCTCTCCCCACACTTCCCCCTTTGCCTCTTTTCCCTGCCCCTCTTCTCTGTCTTTCATACCTGTTTTTCTCTCCCAACCCCATCTCTGATTCCCCTCTCTCCCTCTACTCTTCCTCCTGCTCAGCTCTTAACTCTCCCCCTCCAACACCTTCTCCACCCCCTCCCTCTCTCTAATACCCTCACCCTCTCCCTCCCCTCTTCTTCACTCTCCCACTCCTCTGCCTGTAGTTAGGTTCCCATGAAAGGGGCTTTCCCAGGCTATAAATAGAGTGTAGAGATCCTAATTTAAAAAAAGCTTCAAAATCAGATTTTCACCTCAGATACCTTCACAAACCACATATAATGACCTCCAGACAGGGTCAACGGACCTGTAGAGACCAACAAAGTAGATGGGTAGACCCCAGATTCCGAGAACATGTGACACAAAGAAACCCTTTTTTCTACCTCTTTTTGTAGAAATCGCTCTACCCATACACTATATGGATTAGGGGACATTATTGATTTTAGAGTAGAAATTTACGGTCATTTATGGGTCAAGGTGTCGAAAAATGTGCAATCGACAGGTTTTATATTATATACAATGATTCATAATTACTAGGCATAACTGAGTACATTTGTGATCGCGTTTATTTAAACATGTCCGTTTATTTATGTTGAACTGTAATTTTAACCTTATTTTTTCGTTTTAAATTTGGAAAAATTAGTGAAACCGAATTGTGTATTACTCTGGCGCCCTGGCAGATTGGCGCAACAGTTCTCAGCCTTACTCAAATTCCGCTTTTCCTATACTACTTATACCAAAATCAAATCCTAGGACTATTTTAATAGATTCAACCTTCTACTAATCTGAATCAGTACAGATCTTTAAAATGATGGAAAGAGAAGGGGAGGAAATAGAAAGAAAACGAGCGGCAGAAGAGAGATAAAGAAATGAAGAGGCCAGAGACAGATAAGATACAGGGGATTGCAGGGGAGAGGCAGGGGATTGCAGGGGAGAGGTAGATGAGAAACATGGGAGAGACCGGGGATAGACAAGGACGATACAGGGGAGGGATAGGGGAATGGAAGGGGAGAGACCGGGGAGAGGTATGGGAGAGACAAGGGAGAGACAAGAGAGAGACCGGGGAGAGACAGGAGAGATACAGGAAGAGGTAGGGGAGATACAGGGGAGAGACAAGGGAGAGACAGGGAAGAGACAGGGGAGAGACAGGGGAGATATAGGGGAGAGAGCGGGGAGAGGTAGGGGAGATACAGGGGAGAGACAAGGGAGAGACCGGGAAGAGACAGGGGAGAGACAGGGGAGATATAGGGGAGAGACAGGGGAGATGTAGGGGAGAAACAGGGGAGAGACAAGGGAGAGACAAGGGAAGAGACAGGGGAGAGACAGGGGAGATATAGGGGAGAGAGCGGGGAGAGGTAGGGGAGAAACAGGGGAGAGACAAGGGAGAGACAAGGGAGAGACAAGAGAGAGACCGGGGAGAGACAGGGGAGATACAGGGAAGAGGTAGGGGAGAGACAGGGGAGAGACAGGGGAGAGACAGGGGAGATATAGGGGAGAGAGCGGGGAGAGACCGGGAAGAGACAGGGGAGAGACAGGGGAGATATAGGGGAGAGGGCGGGGAGAGGTAGGGGAGAAACAGGGGAGAGGTATGGGAGAGACAAGGGAGAGACAAGAGAGAGACCGGGGAGAGACAGGGGAGATACAGGGAAGAGGTAGGGGAGAGACAGGGGAGAGACAGGGGAGAGACAAGGGAAGAGACAGGGGAGAGACAAGGGAGATACAGGAAGAGGTAGGGGAGATACAGGGGAGAGACAGGGGAGAGACAGGGGAGAGACCGGAGAGAGGTAGGGGAGAGACAGGGGAGAGGTAGGGGAGAAACATGGGAGAGACCGGGGAGAGACAAGGGAGATACAGGAAGAGGTAGGGGAGATACAGGGGAGAGACAGGGGAGAGGTAGGGGAGAGACAGGGGAGAGACAGGGGAGAGGTAGGGGAGAGACAGGGGAGAGACAGGGGAGAGACCGGAGAGAGGTAGGGGAGAGACAGGGGAGAGACAGGGGAGAGACCGGAGAGAGGTAGGGGAGAGACAGGGGAGATACAGGGGAGAGGTAGGGGAGAGACAGGGGAGAGACAGGGGAGAGACCGGAGAGAGGTAGGGGAGAGACAGGGGAGAGACAGGGGAGAGACCGGAGAGAGGTAGGGGAGAGACAGGGGAGAGACCGGAGAGAGGTAGGGGAGAGACAGGGGAGATACAGGGAAGAGGTAGGGGAGAAACATGGGAGAGAGCGGGGAGAGACAGGGGATTGCAGGGGAGAGGTAGGGGAGAAACATGGGAGAGAGCGGGGAGAGACAGGGGAGAGACAGGAAGAGGTAGTGGAGATACAGGGGAGAGACAGGGGAGAGGTAGGGGAGATACAGGGGAGAGGTAGGGGAGAGACAGGGGAGGGACAGAGGAGAGGTAGATGAGAAACATGGGAGAGACCGGGGAGAGACAGGGGAGATACAGGAAGAGGTAGGGGAGAGACGAGGGAGAGACAGGGGAGATACAGGAAGAGGTAGGGGAGAGACGAGGGAGAGACAGGGGAGATACAGGAAGAGGTAGGGGAGAGACGAGGGAGAGACAGGGGAGATACAGGAAGAGGTAGGGGAGAGAGAGGACTGAGAGAGCAGAGAGAGAGAGGGAAAGAGATAAATAGAGAGACGATAAGGAGTGTGGAGAGGGTGTTAGAGAGTAAGAGATACAGACAGAGAGGTAAAGGAAGAGAGAGGGGAGAGAAAGAAGGGAAAGAGAGGGGAGAGAAAGAGAGGAGGAAGAGAGAGAACGAGAAAGAGAGAGGTTATGTGGAGATGGTGTGGAGAGGGAGGGAGAGGGAGAGAAAGAGGGAGTGGTGAGAGTGAGGGGGACAGAGAGGGAGAAAGGGAAGGGGACAGACAATACAATTACAACAAGACACAGACAGAAAATAAAGACGAAGAAGGGAGAGACAGATAAGAGACATATGGAAGACATCGCATTGTTAGCAGGATAGAAGTAACTATGGACAGGACTTAACTGTCCACCTTTATAACACCATAATTAAGCACGCATATGTGGTGCAATCTTGATGACTTAAATTAATTATTAAGAAATTAATTATAAAGAACATCATGAGATAGAGGCCACCATTAGATCGTTGAACTAATGGTGGATTGTTACCTCCATCAACTTGTACTGAATGTGTCCGGTAGGGCTTGAGATAGATTGACCCACTGACGTACGTCTTTTAATAACAACTAAATAAAAGTAACAACCAGTCTAGGCCCAAAGTTGAGAGAGTCCCTTCAAACGAAGGGAAAGCCTCTGGCCTCAAACCGCAAACTGCCATTATAATTCCATTAAGACCGCAAAATATCATTATCTTCCCATTAAAACGCCCAGAAAACCGATTAGCGAAGTAGGCTAACATACCATTCTTATCTGATCTGAGGGTTTGGACCTGAGTGCAACAACAACAACAACAACGACATAGCAACCATAAAAGGCCATGGAAGAGACCAACTATAGAGACAGAAGGGAGACATAGGAAGACAGCGAGAGTCATATACACTCATACATACAGAGAGATGGGTTTAATTGTACGAGTACCCCAGTCATACACCCTCCCCCCATCCCCGCCCAGCATGCAGGTCTATCAGAGGGGAGATAGCATGATAAAGGAACAGCCACACAAAGCTGCCATGGACAGAGAGAAGAGCATTATCAGTTTAGTGCGCTCTAATCTCCGAGTGCGCATGTCATCTAATCCCGGAAGTGAGGAGACGTGACGCCAGCTATACATAAAAACGCTTTCAATATGGCGGCCGTCAGCGTCCTATGTGGGATCATATGTACGGGGTAGACCAGCCGGAAGTGTACAGGGATTCAGGAACTTACAGCTCTCAGTTAAAGCTTCACTCTTAGTTAAAGTCGGTAAAAAAAACCCAAAATGTTTTCTACTTTTTTTTGCCATTCTTGTCCAACCCATCTAAAATTCATTTGACCGAAATTTTGGAGGAGTTATTTTGAGTTATTTTTGCTACAGGGTTTCTAAAACGTCCTTATTTGTATTTGGAGGACCCACCTGAAGTGATGACTTCACTTATTATCGCTCACCGGCGGCTGATTTTGCGCGACTGTCTCTACTTGAAAAGGATGTACATGCAAGTTTTTTAGTATCTAGAGCTAGTTTAAAGGAACTTCCTGAATAAACTAATATTATATTTGTAGTGGGATATTGGCCCAAAATAGGGGTCAGATTTTCGGCAAATGTACAATTCGCATTCACCAATCCTCTCAAAGGAACCCACGTTTAAGACAAAAATGAGCTTCAAAATGCAGTTTAACATAACAGAACTGATACTTTAAATCAATGCGATACCAAATATACTCAGATATACCTGGTACTCATCATTTTTTCAGCCTCGTTTAGGAGACTTTTCTAAGTGTGTAGAGCTGCCAATTGTACATTTTCTGAAAATCTGACCCATAGATAAAATAGGCTTGCTGATCCAAGCGTTCATAGAATACCAATTGCATAATATTGATAAATTCAGTCCTATAAGTATATATGAGTAAATTTGGTAAGATTATATTAGTCATGATAGCTGATACTGCAGCTTTAATATCGGTCAAATACTAACGATTTTCTCCTTTTTGGTTCATTCTTTTCCAAGCCATCATGAAATAATTTAAATATCCACATTTTTATTCAGTGATTATGTGAGTAAATCTGGTATGATCATTTCCATAATAGCAAAGGAATGCAGTTTTAAAGCATGAACGAAAATCATGAAAATATTGGTATGTTAGCCTACTATATAAAAAATATCATAAATAAACCTGATAATCCCGAGGTTATATGCGCAGAATAATCAAAATCTTATACCAAACAAACTACAGAAAATTACCAATATTTCAGTTCAAATGTGAAGATGTAAGAAAATATCACCCAGTTCTGCATAGTCTGCCATAGTCATGGGTCAGATTTTCAGAAATTGTACAATTCACCTTCACCAATCGTCTGAAATAACAAAAATTTCGGACAAAAATAAGTTTCAAAATACCGTTCAACCTAACCAAACAGGTTGCTAGAGTCAATGCAATGCTGAATAAACTCGAATTTACCTAGTATTGACCAAATTGCAGCCTAATTTAGCAGAATTTACTAAATGTGTACAGCTGCCAATTGTACATTTTCTGAATATCTGACCCACATATTGTCGCCTAGCTCGTACACAGCTATATACCCAGGGCGATCTGAGCACGGAGGAAAAATGATCCCTCGCCTGGGACAGAAAACTTCATTAGTCTGCAGGAGAATATCGCCGCTTAATCACGTGATAGCGTCACGTGGTTTTAGTGCGAGACTATAACGAGAATTGGTGCGTTCGCGCGGTTAGCTTTGTCAATCTCCATTGCAATCTGGGTGTTCTCTCGTTGTGCTCCCCCCCCCCCCTCGCCGTTCTTCCTCCCTCCCTCCTTCACACTTTTGCTTTTATATTTCCTTTTTCGCACTATACAAGATTATCTCTATAGTTCCTCTGCATTCTCATATGGGTCAGATCTTGTAAAAAAAATGCACAATAGGGGATTTGCAGAACCGCCATTTTGAATCTAGAATCGCATGGAATCATGGGACTAATGGTACAGTCTAAAATCGATATAGACTAGGCCCAAAATGGAAATAGATGGATATTTAAAGTGGTTGAGGCGTTTTATAGTAGAAGCATTACAACACTTGTTCTTAGAAAATTAATATGTGCTAATTCCAAATCTGGCGGATGACAGAGCATATCTTCAATATTTTCTAAATGGCGGCCATTTTTCAAAATGGCCACTTATTTTAAGCTGTGTTATCTGTTTATTCATAATAGCTTCAATAATATTTGAGCTAGATCGTTCAAATTTTGTGTAGAGTTAAAGAAGTTATTGTTAAAGTATCCAAATAAATATTGGTGACCTTTCTCAAGGTCAAGGTCATTTGTAATGAGGTCAAATATCATATATCATTATTTTTGCTGTATCATCAAACAGACAGAGGGGCATAACTTGCTGAAATAGGTTTAGACTGATTCTGGCCAAGGAATCTGTTTCAATGATATCAATGTAGTCTTAGTGACCAATATAAGCAATCCAAGATGGCCTCCATTATGGCTGCGTAAAGGTCAGAAGCACTATATTCTGCAGTAAAAGTTACTTAAGCACCACCACCATAGAGAGAACCTTTGAGAGAACCTTGCAAAAAGACCTTTCCCTAGGCTATGGTTGATTTTTGTCCAGGAAGTTGTCTGAATAATGCTAATCTGACATATTTCAGCATTTTTAGATTTCCAAGATGGCTGCCAATATGTCTGCCCAAATAGTAGCTTCATTAATAATCATCGCATTTTGAAGTGCAGCATACTGAAACATAGGTTTTCAAGGGTGCAGAATTCATTGAACATGTCTGAAACAACTTTGGATAGAATATTAAAAAGATAGTGTTGCCATAGCACCCAATATATTGATCAATGCATCATAGCTTTATTCATTATAAAGATGAATGAAGCTTTTAAAACAAATTCATTAACAAGCAAAGACATTAGTGACTTGGCACTTCCAGACTAATGCTATATAGTTTGGTGCTCTTTTCCTTTATAGGGAAGGAGGAAAATGGAAGGGGGGGGGGAGGTCAGATGCTTTGGTCATTAAAGTAGCTTAATGTGTTATTAAGCACTGCTGGCTAAGCTAAGACAGGAGGAATTGTGCCCCCAATTGGGCTGAGGGGGCTAGCAGAGGCCATGACCCAGCTGTTCTTATGAGGATGTTAACCGATTAAAAGGGACTAATGGAATTCCTTCTTCCACACATCAACATCAGAAAGAAATCACCACATTATAGTTATCCTGCCATAAACTATACATGCACTGTATTGTGATCAGAATCCAATCCAGTAATGGAGGCATGCATGCAGGGATAGTAGACATGGGGCATCACTGGTATTGAGAATCAAAGGACCCTAATCTGACACAGTTTATATTGATAAACTTAGGTTTCTGATATGTGCCAGCTTTCATCTAGAATTCTTTGTTAATAGCTTCAGCATGTCCATTGAGCAGATGTAAGATGTTTCTTGACCACATTACAACAGAGTAAATTTTGGTGTTAGCATAGCTGAATGCTATCCTTATATCACCCTTGCAAACATAAGAGGGATTAACACTGATGTACTGCAAAGAACAAAGAAAGCTGCCTTGTTTTCATACTAAGAAAGTAAGTCCTGTAATTTGTGTAGAAGCAGTAGGCCTACTATCTACAGGGATGCAAGTTGTCCTGCAGTTGACAGATTTACTTCAATCCCATTATTACCAAAATGTGTAATTAATTTCCCATATCAAATGTTGTTCATCAATGGACTGACAGAATAGCTTGTCCATCTACCCCAGAGTAGACCCAACCCTTGCATTGGAATATATGGAGAGCTATGTACCAGTAGCAGCCTGTGTCACTCCCTTATCAGCCAAGGTTTTGCCAGCAACTCAGTGGAGTGATATCACTGAATTGCTGGTGGAATTCCTATGTAGGAGAGCAGCATGTACAATGCTATTAGGGCACATACCATCAATTATGAATACCCCACGCAACTTGCATCCCTGTACCTATCATTTCTTTGATTGGATGTCCTTCCTTCCTTTTCCACCTTGTACCTTCTTTAATGGACAGTGGATTGTGTCAATCAAAAACAACATCAATACAATGAAAGCAGCACCTAAAGATTTATCTGGCATATCTCCAAATGTCTGTCTAGGTTTAGAACTGTCTTACACAAAGCAACAAGGCCTTCACCATCAACAATAAGAGCTGAATCATCTGGTATGATGAGGGTCTTTGGACAAACAATCCCTATCATAAGTGTATCCATCAGGATAGCTTACTGTCCTCTTCTAGGGTTGCCATAATTCATGCTTTAAAACATCAGACAGATTAATGTATCTCCCTGCCTCACATAAGATTTCTAATTTCTGCAGAATGGAATGGTCCACAGGGAGGGTAGTTTTGTGAGTGCTGTTTTGCTTCATTTCAAATAGTTTTTCAAGGTGGCAAAATGAAACCTGTCATTTATTTGCTCTAAGTCTTTCAGCAAGAATTGTAGTCTCTTGTCCATACTTTGAAGCTCTGAAGAGAGTCTGTTATATTTGGTTTAGTTTGGTCTTTTGCGAATTAAGCAGTTCATGTGCAGTTCCATTTGAAATTTGAAATCTACTAGATTCTCATGGTTCTCAGTCATCATTTTCTCTCCTTTATTGTCCTTTGATGGCAAGGTTAATTCTATTTCCTCCATCAACTTTCCCATGGACAGCTTCATTAGTGATTGCTCCAAATACCTCTCAGTTACCTTGGGATATCTCAGACCTATGCTTGAGACCCATCACCCATCAGTTAGACCAACTATTTCCTGGCTTTTATTGGGGTCAACTTGATTGAATTGCTTTGCATTTCCATCTCTGTCACATATATTGTTCCCCACTTTGCATAGTTCAGGTGGCGGTATCTATAATTGGTAGAAATACGAGAGCATTCCACAGGCCATCTCTCTGGGCATATAATTATTTGAATTGAAGATTTTTCTCTCAATTGATTCAAGTTCTTGTATTTATAACATACTAGCAAAGTACCCGTCCTCCGGACGGTCACTCTCTCTCCCCCCACTTCCCCCACTCCCTCTTTTCCCTCCCCCTCTTCTCTGTCTTTCATACCTGAATTTCTGTCCCAACCCCATCTCCGATGCCCCCCCCCCTCTGCCTCCCCCAACTCCCCCCCCCCCCTCTTCCTCACTATTATCATTATATAGAACTATTATTTCTCATTAAGCATACAGTTACATATGATCTGTCGGTACTTCTCTGAAGTGTGTTTATCTTCCCAGATTTCCTGATATATTTTGGACTACATTTTCCTTTATTTTTTATGATAAATAAGAATCTTTTCCATATTTTACATTTGTTTTACATTATGTAGAGTGGTAGAAACTTTTTGAATATATATTCAAGTTTGATTAGAAAATGATGCTCCCCTGCTCCTCTCCGATTCCCCCACACACTCTCCCTCCCCTCTTACTCATGCTCCCCCTCCCCGCTTTCTCTCCCTCCCCTCTCTCCCTTCCCCTACATCCTCTCCCTCCCCTTCTCCTATTCCTATACACCCTCTTCTTCACTCTTCCACTCCTCTGCATGTAGTTAAGTCCCACTAGACGTAGCTTATTATAGAACTTTTATTTCTCATTAAGCATACAGTTATGTAAAGGAGAAAAATGGGATAGCATATGATCTGTCTGCACTACTCTGAGGTGTGTTGATCTTCCAAGATTTCCTGATATTTTTTGGATCACATTTGCTAATGACGTAGTATCTCACAGGGGCTTTCCCAGGCTATAAATAGAGTGTGGGTATCCCAATTTAAAAAAGGCTTCAAAATCACATTTCCACCCCAAATACCTTCACAAACCACATACGACGACATCCAGAGAGGGGGGAGAGACCTCTAAAGATGAGTAATGTGGTTTGTAAAACAACAAATTCCGAGAACATTCTGGACAAAGAAAACCTTCTTTCTACCATTTTTTTTCTACCCCCTTTCCTAGAAATTGCTCTAGCTTTATATTATATGGATAACAGCAGCAGGATATTGATGAATTCTGTCCTATCTATCAAAATATGAGTAAATTTGGTGAGGTTGCGTACATCCATCACACAACAGGGCATCTGCATGTGTGACCAATGATTACATACTAGTTGTAATAGCTGAAAATGCACCTTTAACTTTCTTTCTCTAAATAGTATGCTATATCCTTACCAGCTGTAATCTGTAAGTTAGGATTGGCTTCCCCACCAATCACAAACCATTGAAGATTTATATCACCGGACATTTCCCAGACAGATATTTGACAAATTTCTGAGGTAGTATGATCTTTGTCACCTTTTAGGAAAACTTAATTTTAGTAGAGCTCTTGCATTGATTCTGACCATTTAACTACTTTTATCCATCTATGTTGTTTCATGCACAATGTCTTGCATGTACCTTGTTTCCCTGGAAGTGAAAGTCATGAGCAATATGTGTTTTCCGGAAAAAATCAGTTCTTCAAGTATAATTCATCTTTATAATGATTACAAGTTTTCATCCATCGACTTAGTATTGTATACGGTCATAAACCGAAGGTACTGTTGCAATAAGACAATTTACTTCATATAATAATTTACGTTCTCCCTGTATAGAATAGATTATTGATTGATGGCATCAGGTCGGTACGAAAATCACCTGAATTTGTGAGACTGTACATTGATGTTCCTGAATAAAAGACTTTAAAAAACGTGGGAAAAAAAATTGTGATGCACTGATTAATAAGTTGGTTGCTATGGCAACACTGTATCTTTTTAAAATACTATTTAAAGTGGTTCTTGACATATTCAATGAATTCTTCACCCTTGAAAACCTATGTTTTGGTATGCTGCACTTCAAAATCCCATGATTATTAACAAAGTTACTATTGAGGCAGTCACATTGGCAGCCATTTTGGAATTCTAAAAATGTTGTAAGATGTCAGGTTAACATTATTTGGACAACTTCCTTGAAAAGAATCACCCATAGCCTTATTAGTGATCTCTTTGCAAGGTTTTCTTCTCTGTCTGTTTGATTATACACTAGAAATGATGATATCTGACATTTGACCTCATTACAAATGACCTTGACCTTGAGAAAGGTCACCAACTTTGGACAGGATAATTAATAAATATTGTTTCCACCCCTACACATTTTTTAAAGAGTCTAGCTTGAATATTGTTTAAGCTATAAAGAAGAAACAGGTAACAAAGATTAAAAGTAGCCACCATTTTTTTAAATGGCCGCCATCTTGAAAATATTGAAAATTCACTCTGTCATCCGCCAGATTTGGATTCAGCACATATCAATTGTCTAAGAACAAGTCTTGTAATGCTTCTACTAAAAAACGCCTCAACTAGTTTGATTTTCTGAAAATGGGCCTAGTCTAATAGAAAACATGTCATGTTCAGCATGGAGTATTTATCAGTGCTCTAATATCAATATCTATGTGTTATACATGTTTCCATAACACAAGTCCCCATCTTTCCCATCATGCATTTGGTTTCCCTAGATCATTTATACAAGCTAAGATATTGGTGAAAATATTCTTGAAATTTTCGACCATCTGCTTCTCTCTCACCCCCAACCATTTAACTCTTCTCTCTTTCTCTCTGTCCCGCTCTCTTATGCTCTCAATATCTACACTTTCTCTTTCTCGCCTCTCTTTCTCCTCCCTCCCCTCTTGCCTTATCTCTTTCTTCTCTTGCTCCTTTCTCATTCAGCTTCTTCAATTCAATTCAATTCAATTCAATTCAAAAATAATTTTATTGTAATCGATGGTGTTGTTACAACTTGGTTGGTCAGGTCTGACTTTACAGCCAGGTCTTCCTGTGAATGCCGTCTTACTTGCATTTAGTCGTTACAATAATAGATGGGTTTGTTACATAGAGAAAAAACGAAAAAATAAAAATCTTAAGACTAACAGTGTTGGGTATGGTTATGAGATGAGAGACTATGTAGCAACGAATGGAAACAATGGACTAATATGAGACAGTATGTGAAAAACTAGCTAGGAAATATTTCAACCGGTAAGATGAACATACATGTAGCAGATACTAGGCGCTATTAATATACAGTCTCTCTGAATTCTTTCTGTCTCTGTCTTTCTCACGTATCTGGGTCAAGTCTTCAGAAAACGTACAATTGATCTTCCCCAATCCTCTCAAATAACCCAAATTTAAGGCAAAAATGAGACGAAAATTAGGTTCAAAATACAGTTCAACATAACCAGACAGATTTATTGAATGAATACAATACAGAATACACTCAGATATACTTAGTATTTATCAATGCTCACTCTAATTTAGCAGAATTTGAGAGATGTGTACAACTGTAGACGTTCTGAAAATCTGACCCATCTTATCCCTCTGTCCCTGTCCCCTCTTTCTGTCTGTCTGTTCTTCTGTTTAATCTCCCTCTCTGTATCTCTCTCACTCTGCCTATGTCCCTCTCCCTCCTTCTCTCACTCTTTCTCTCTATGTCTCTCTTTCTCCCTTTCACTCCCTTTATGCATCTCCCTCTCCCTGTCTCTCTCTTCTCCCTCTCCCTCTCTCTTCATCTATTTTCCTATCGTGAGCCAGATCTTCAGAAAACGTACAATAGGCCTTCACCAATTCTCTCAAATAATCCCCAATTTAAGACAAAAATGAGCTTCAACTTATAGTTCAACATAACCAGACAGATTTATTGAATGGATATAATACAGAATAAACTCAGATATGCCAATTTTCACTGTAGTTTAGCAGAATTTGATAGATGTGTCGAACTGTAGATTGTGCATTTTCTGAAAATCTGACCCATCACTGATTACCAGGCTCTTTCTCTGTCACCCTTTTTCTCGCCCACCCCTCTCCCGCCCCATACCCCCCCCCCGCTCCATACCCCCCCCCCTCCCCCGCCCCACAACCCAACCCCCTCCCCCCCCCCCCACACACACCCTCCTCCGTCCCCTCCCCCACCCCCTCCACCACTGCCACCACTAGCGCAGACACGCTTCTTCCCCATTCCATGCTCGGTATGATTATGATTGCCATGGCAACATGACGCTATGACGTGCAATCAGGGCGACGTCCTAGGGCGAGGTCATTACCAGTAACGACGCAGACCAAGGTCTACATATATATAGTGCCCCTCCACAGGAGTTGGGTGACCGGGACTGGTTTACAGGCTTGTTCATATTATGGAAATGTCCTGATAGGTAATTAGCTTAACTTGTATGTGGGCCAGATTTTCAGAAAATGTACAATTGGCCTTCACCTATCCTCTCAAATAACCCAAATTTCAGTCAAAAATAAAGTTCAAAATACAGTTCAAGCTAGCCAAACAGATTGCTAGAATCAATGCAATGTCAAATATACTTGAATTTAGCAAGTATTGACAACATTTCAGCTTAATTTCGCAGAATTTACTAAATGTGTACAGTTGTCAATTGTACATTTTCTGAAAATCTGACCCATGTGATGTGTTAGAGGGAATCGAGTCACAAGTCGCAAAATTGGTACTTTTCAGAGTCATTTATTCACAGGATCCAATTACCCAATTTGAAGTGAGTTTATTGATTATATCAGTGCGTTTCTAACATCATCATATGGATTATATTTAGCTACTTTATTAGTAATTGTTCACTAAGAAATATTGCAAAGTCTTTTTTCAAACTAAACTAAAAAGATAAAAGTACTTATTAGATGTCCTTAATGTTTACATTCATTACAATCCCCTTGGTCTCATGTTGACAACTATGTTGATATCTTAATATCCATTTTTGGCGCCTAGTCCTGTGACTCATTTCCCTAGAACAGATCTCATATGTGATGTGTAAGAGGGAAATGAGTCATAAGTCGCAAAAGTCTCTATCTCTTATTCCCTGGGTATGTTCATAAAGTGCCTTTCTGTCTCTTTTTCTCTGTCTCTCTCTCCCTTCTTCTCTATCTCTATTTCCTGGGTATGATCCTAAACTGCCTCCCTCTCAGCTCTCCCGCCCTTGATATAACCATATTAAATATGTTGATAAGGGCGTAAAGTAACCAATCTCACTCACTCACTCAGATTAATACGCCATAATGTAGGGACAATCACAAGAGCAGTATGGGGGAGTTTCGTGCAGTGAGAACAATTGCACCAGACAAGTTATCTTAGTGGCTCAGTCAGAAACTTGAAAGTGTCATGTTAAAGCTACAGTCTCTGCTATTATGACTAACACAATCTTACCAAATCCCTAAATTGGTCAGATTTTCAGAAAATGTACAATTGGCCTTCACCAATCCTCTCAAATAACTCACATTTAAGACAAGAATGAGCTTCGAAATGCAGTTTAACATAACAGAATTGATACATTAAATCAATGCGATACCAAGTATACTGAGATATACCCGGTATTCATCAATTTCCAGCCTAATTTAGCAGAATTTCCTAAATGTGTAGAGTTGCTAATTGTACATTTTCTTAAAATCTGACCCAAATAATAACATATTCTTTGCTCACATCTCCACGGCCGATTGCCCACCAAGAAACCCGATATCACCTCGATATCGGCCCGATATCAGACACTCCATCGGCCCGATATCAGATCTGATATCGATCGATATCAGACTGCACCCTCAAATTCAGTCGGCCCGATATCAGATCTGATATCAGATCTGATATCGGGCCGATATCAGACCAATACTATTTCTGATATCAGTTTCTGATATTGAGCCGATATCATACCGATATTATTTCCGATATCAATTCTGATATCGAGCCGATATCATACCGATATAATTTCCGATATCAGTTCTGATATTGAGCCGATATCAGACCGATATCATTTCTGATATCAGTTCTGATATTGAACCGATATCAGACCGATATTATTTCTGATATCAGTTCTGATATTGAGCCGATATCTGACCGATGTCATTTCTGATATCAGTTCTGATATTGAGCCGATATCAGACCGATATTATTTCTGATATCAGTTCTGATATTGAGCCGATATCACACCGATATTATTTCTGATCTCAGTTCTGATATTGAGCCGATATCAGACAGATATTATTTCTGATATCAGTTCTGATATTGAGCCGATATCACACCGATATTATTTCTGATCTCAGTTCTGATATTGAGCCGATATCCGACCGATATCATTTCTGATATCAGGAACTGAAATCAAACTGATGTCATAGGAGTATTGTTCGATCCTGATATCAAGAACATCAGAATCTGGTAGATCTCTAATATCCAGGGATCTCTGATATCCAGCTGCTGTCCGGGGATCTGTGATGTCCATCTGATGTCAACCAATATAACACTTCTGATTTCATCAACCAATATAAGACAACTAAATAATGGAGATATCAGACTGATAATCACGCAGTTTTATTACATAATAAGCTTCAATCCTTACTAGGAAATGCACATGAATGTCATGAATGTCTTTCATTTGGTTATAAGGTTCTTTATTTCCTGTGTAATATTACATGAAAGTCTACAAGAGACAAAGAAATATGGTTGCAAATAATAACACATTATGGTTACAAATAATGACATATTATTAGCTAATGGTCCACTGCTGGAAGTTCACCAGAAATATTTGAAAGAACTTTGTATTATGAAATTTTGATAAACATTAATATAACTTGCCCTAAAAATAAATGTCAGCTGAATATATTTGAACCTGACTGCCGATACCAAGAAGATAGAAATATGCTGTCTTTGTGTCATCAAAACGCTATAATAACCTATATTAGGTCACCCAGATACATGAAATCTGATCTCAAAATCTCTGAAAACTTCAATCTAAAAAATGTCATTTCCTAGACTGCCTGGACATCCCATAAATACCAATTTTGAGTGTAAAAATACTAGGCATATTACCAGATTGGACCCACACAAAATTTGTCCTATAGTCCTAAAACCTGCATGGTGTTAACTATTTTTTCCCAAATATGATGCATAAATTTTGTCCGACCAGTCTCAGAAAACATGTCTAATCATGTGTGTAAAAACACCAAAAATTATTTAGAAAAGTCTCTGCCGTTTTCTGGCACGAAAACCGTGTCACAAAAACGCCCTGAATTGATGCCCACAATAACATAAAATGTCCATATATACCTGGCGTTGAATACCGTATGAATATCCTTAATATGAGGTAAATTGTTTCACCTTAACCCTCTTATATAGGCGTTTACAAACCTGACGCCAAATATGCTTAAAATACTGACTGTTAAATTATATATCATTACAGCATTATATAGAATCCCTCACCTGTCCATATATGATTGAACAGAAATATAATACAATATTGTCCATCTATGACTCAGGGTTCGCCAAATCGCTGTTTTTTGTGCCCAGGACAACCAAAACGTCATTCCGGGCAACTAAGAAAACACATGAGATTGCCCGTTGGGTGACCAGCTTTCATCCACTGTTTTCTCAGTGCAGCAATAACCTTGTACCATGTTTATGCTATAATAGAGTGCGTAAGTGTCATGGCGGCGGGGCGCAAATTAACGAAAATTAGTCGCGTAGTTGTACCGATGTGTGGACCGGAAGTAAACAATCTCCATTGAGTTAGCATTGGGGCAATAAATAATCACTCTTTACATCGCCCCTGTAAAGGTTTAATGATTATGGAGGCTATAGTTGAAATTGTTTGCCTCTAGAGATGGATATATGTGAGTTAGAAGTGTTAAAACTATATAATCTTTGAAAGAACAGAAATTTAATATCGCGGTAATGTTGGGGCTATGGGACTTTCACATGACATGTCCACATGACGTCATGAAACTGCTACAGTAGCGTGACTCAAAAAATCGCCGCAGTTGACTACTTACACGCGCGCCCTATTAGAGATTTGCGCAGACAACTACAAAGAAACATGCAGTTTTGGTTTGGTTTGGAGTTAATGAATTGTATAAAGTTTAGAAATGATATAAGCTGTTTTAATAAACATCTCTTTCCTTGGTTTAAACTATCTTTTAACAAAATATCCCGGGCAACCATATTTAATGGCTGGGCAACCAGCTTTTGGGTTCTGGTTGCCCATCGGGCAACCACATTTCTAAGCGATTTGGGATACCATGTGACTGAACGGAAAATTGAGGTTAACCTACAGATAACATAATTTTTAAAGCTTGTACCAGATACACAGTAATATCATTTAAACCAAAATCCCTCTTAGGATCGTCAATTTCTCATACAAAAACCTGTTGCCACCATAAGAAAACAATAGTATCATAGTAATGCATGGTTCAGAGTTAATTTCTTGAATTGCCAGTCTATAGCAAGATTTTCCTATTTAAGGTGTATTTTCTGGGAACATTGTAGTTGTCTGGGATCCGTATATCCAATTTCTCCAGGTAATTGTCATGTTTTAGTACTCTTGCTTTAAGTTTCACATATTTAGGCATTGGTCATCTTAGCTTGAGGCCTTGATTAGGTTAGCTTCTGCTCATGGATGAGATGACCACTGTACAGCTCCCTGGTGTATTGGTGCTGTCTGATCCAGAGCTGGCGAAGTTGGGATCCTGTGCCATTGGGCAGTGGTATTATGTAACAGGTCTTTCTGATGAAATAGTTGTCATACGTCCTCAGGGTTTAAGGCTGGTAAGTCCTGATTGTCTAGTTTCTCTACTCAAATGGCCATGCCAAGTAGGTTCATATGAGTGTATTCCTGAGTATATTGCCATCAAACTCTGACCAAGTCCAAACAAGTGTTTGTGGATGCCTGCAGGTCCTCCATGATTTGTTGATTTGTTTCCAGCAGCTCTGGAAAGCATCCTATAAATAAGGCCAGGTCATGAATTAAACATCATTAACAAGGGACATAGTTATCACTTGAATACTTGGACATTATCTACCAAGCGCTTGTAATAAAATCAGAAACCATTGTATCAGGTATACAACATGTGTACATCTCAGGTTGGTTTGTTAAATTTATATGCCTAATATTACAGATGGAAACTATTTGCAAATCATGGAATAGAAAAAAGAAAATAACTCTGTTCCATTTGAGAAGGACAGTGAATTTCTGTGGAGGCTGGTAAATGTCTGTATTCAGCAGCCAAATTGGTGGGAAAATTAATTTCTCACACTGCATGTCTAATCAAAAGTACATGTCATATCATATCATTGGGATGTTGATTTACAGTACTTAATTTTCTTCATGCTGGATTTGCAAATATCTTGGAAATAAGAGTTGGAATAGAGTTAGTTGCAAGAAGAACAAAAATTAGTTTTTTGGTATATTTGAATCGGTATACACACCCTCATATTTGATGCTTACAATTAATTACTGAGTTGCACGTAATTATGTGCCCACCCCATGTCACTTACAGTTTAAATGGTATCAAACTCCTGTAGATAATTTAATTATAACATACCTGTGGAACAAATCCATGGTAGCAGGGCTGGTGGGCAGGACTTCGAGTTCACTACGTAGTATCCACCTGTCCGCAGCTTGCAAGAAACGGTTTGGCATACTGTCTACTAATATCTGAAAGAATACAATGTATTTATCAGTCAAACAGACCACTATATTTTCCAGTTCATAAAAGTAGATATTTTTTTCAGCAAGAAGGGAATACACATATTTATTTCTTGATATGCTCAGCCCATAGAGATAACATAGGCTCTATATATTGTTATTGTTATAATAACTGAAGCAATATTGCTCGCTGGCAATACATGGCTGACCTAGTTTTTGGTACACTGCGTATGCTTTCTGATCTTCCATAGTTCCAGCTCTTCATTAATATTGGGGCTATGTTTTCAGAGAGCATCAAGCTAAAGATATGATTATTTAACTATTTATTCCTCAAAATCGCTGTAGCTCATGTTAATCTAACATAAGTTATGTGGGAGAGGTCAAATAACAGGGATGCAAGTTGGGGTATTCAAAATTGACGGACAATTTTCGGAGATAGGAAACATCTTTAAAATATAAGTTAGCTTAATAACTTAATATAACTAGAAAGACAATTTGATAGGCAGGCACTGTGCAGCTGCTGCCACTCACGGACTCACTACCGTCTGTCGGGACATCTGCCCCTGCTCCCGGTAGTGGTGTAGGGTGAGTGCCCTAGGAGCGTCATACAAACTGCCCTCCGCTAGCCGAATTCCGCTTAACTCCTGATGCTATCACTCTACCGAGTTGCTAGCGGAACCTTGGCTGACAAGGGAGTGATGCAGGCCGCCACTGGTACATAGCTCACCCGTATATTCCAATGCAAGTTGTGGGTCTACTCTGGGGTAGATGGACATGCTATTCAGTCAGTCCATTAATGAACAACCTTTTTAAAGGTTCTTACAGGTAATTTGAAAGACATAGGAAATTAATATACACATTTTGGTAATGAGGACATTGAAGGAAATCCGTCAACTGAAGGACAACTTGCATCCCTGAAATAAACACAGAACAACCCTTGGATTCTCGGCGTTCTGAATATTCACCAATGTCAAGTCGCAGGCCTACCGGCCCTTGACCGACAATGGTAAATATCCACTCCTGCCTAATCCCAGATAGTTCTGTCTATGTATACACCATAATGTTGCAACTCTATTAATCAGGCATGTAAGCAAGATGTTTACCAACAATTTTGGGGAAGATTTTGTGTAAAAGTCAAACAATCGTCAATATTTTCTAAGTCATGATTTTTGTATAATTAATATGGTAATCATATTGGTCAATCTTAGGTTAATTTAAATAAAGTTAATGAAATATTAACACAAGCATGTTTATGTTACATATTTATATGGTCATTCACTATCACCCGGAACTTCAATGAAATTTTAATTTTGTGCGAGCGGCACTAGTAAAGATGATAATCAGCACATGTATAGATGCATCATTCTCTACAACTACAGTATAAATGATTGGGTGGAGTCAAATTGTAAATTTATGTTACACAACAGCAGGCTCTATACTCTGTCTCCCATAGCGAGGGAGTAAGATAGTATGGCCAAGTACAGGAACATCAAAGGATACCGCAGTCTTGGCCACGGAGGCCGAGTATAAGTGATCTGCTCCCGGTAGTGGTGTACGGTGAGTCCCCTCCGCTAAACGGAATTCCGCTAAACTCCCAATGCTATCAGTTTCTAGCGGAACCTTGGCTGACAAGGGATTGATGCAAGCCGCCACACATACATAGCTCTCCCGTATATTCCAATGCAAGGTTTGGGTTACTCTGGGGTACATGTACATACTATTCAGTCAGTCCAGTAACGATCAACGTTTTTAAAGGTTTTTATACGCAATTTGAGAGACATATGGGAAATTAATATACAGATTTTTAAGTCAAGGAGATTGAAGGAAATCCGTCAACTAAAGGACAACTTGCAACCCTGTAGTATGTATAGTAGAACCTCTCTATTGAGACAACCCTTGGGACTGAATGATTTGTGGTCTCATAGCGAGGTGGTCACATTAGAGGGGCTAATCTAATATGTGGAAAGTAATTTGGGACTGAGAGAAACTGGTCTTAATAGAGGGTTGGTCTCTATAGAGAGGTGGTCTTTATGCAAGGTTCCACTGTACTTGACGAAGAGCGCCCAAAAGATGGCAGCACAGTTGCCGTCGAGGTAACTCTCCCGAGGGTTGGTGCAGACCTCTACGGTCGGGGCATGGATAGTACTGGATCTCACCTATATCGCATTTAACTTTTTAAAAACACATGTTAAAAACACAATCCCCCTCCTCTAAGCCTAGTGCTTGTCTAAGGCTGATGTCCACACACTTTTAGAACAAACGATTTCGGCCACTTTCCACCACTACGCAAGCGTCGGCCCTCCTTGTATCACTAGCAAACTTCAGCCACTCTACCACTACAAAACCCCATAGCTCAGTGGCTAGAGCACTGGACTCCAGATCAGAAGGTTCGGGGCTCGCACCTCGCCTGGGCCCGTCAGCTTTTTTTTTTTCATCCTATACTTGGTTGACCGTGTAGAGCTATTAGTTTACACGGCCGGGCCGGGAGGCAGGACGGGACGGTGGGTGGGTTTGCACTGGGTGAGGGGTCGGGGAAGGCTGGCAATTTGAAAAACAAAATATCCATAATAATGTTTCACCATGTGCCAAGAAAAACGGCCTAAAAATATATAAATTACATTTGCAAGGCGCCTAGCTAGCAGCTGCCACTCCCTGGACATACAAATATCTATTGGATCAGGCAGGTAAACTAGAAGATCAATCCATAAGTTTCCCCAACCCCCTCTAAATCCTACATGTGACCAAAATAACTGCACCCAGGGCTCACACATTCTGTGTGAGACCCACACAATTTGTCAATATCTCAGCTCTCATTATTGATGGAATAGAAACGGGTGATATTATATATAAAGATATTAGTTCTGACTATCTTAATCTGAAGCGGCAAGGAGTTCTTCACATTTATCTACATTTTATATAAATATAGGACGTCCATTGGTCTGATATTTCCCCAGTTCTTTCCCAGAATCGGTGTTTACAAGTATGAAAACGGTAAACACAAGCTAAAAGAACTTCTAAACGTGCCAAATATATAAATAAATGTCCCATTAGCTCATACAATTTCGCATATCTTGGTCATAGTTTCTGGGCCGAGTTGGTCTGATTCACTGGGCCGCCTTGGTCTACCCAGTGGGCCGACTTGGTCTACCCCTTGGCCTTGGTCCGTCCAACCTGCCCTAGGCTCACTGTGCAAACGCAACCTACGTAACTCCCAATTTCACAGCTACAAACATGGCGGCAGGTTCATTTCCATCGTTTTAGAGAGTGATTGATTTTGACCATTTAAAGGTGTTATTCTAGAGTGTCATGTGTTATGTACGTTGCTATGAACATGCTAGATACTGGGGACCATTGGTAATCTACGAATAAGGTGACGTTTTTGTGTTATCTGCCTTAAAAAGAAATCCGGGAGTACCTGCATAACTTCAATTGATGTAAGTTTACACAAGGTACCTACGTAACTCAATTTTCCGACCTACGTAACTCTGATGGCTTCTGACTATTTTTGAGTGTTGATATAGCTTTTACGCATTTGTAGGGCTATGAAACCTACAGGTGAACATGTTTTATAAGTAATAAAACTAGCTAAAGTTATATTCTGCCTGTATTCGTGGCTGATGTGCTTGTACTACCGATCCTCGCTAAACATTCCCGGGTACCTCCATAACTTTTGCGTACCTCATAACTGGGTTTCTTATTTGAAAACACTTGCCTAGTTAAGGCCCATTCACATTACGACAGCCGACTTTTTTTAAAATCAAACTAATGTCAAATATACTCCTAATATTCAGCATTTTTCAGCCTAATTTAGCAAAACCTTCTAGGAATGTTGAGTTGCCGATTGTACATTTTCTGACGACTTGACCCAAATACAGATCATCAAGTTCACAGTAGCTATTGTCACTGTAATTAATAAGTATTAGAATGTTATGATACCCCTATATACAAGCAGTAACTATCTGAGAGCAAATAACCGCCTCCCCACCCCTCACAACAATAACACCCAACAATAACAATCAACTGATCATCACAGTTTGAATAGCTTTTCTTATTACATCAACAACACAATCCAGTGGGATGCCCACATTTTAAGATGTACGGCCATCGTATATTCACCGTTGTAGTGGGCATGTGAAATCGTGGCACCATTTCACATGTCCGTCGTCCACGATTGCCAGTAACCGGCCTGGCGATCGGCCGTCGTAATGTGAATGGGCCTTTACATATTGCTAGGTGTCTGAGTTTGGTGCCGGGGGGGGGGTTCCCTTCCACCATCAATGATGGTGTTTGGCACTACATGGTTTCGCCCCTTTGATGGGCTCATCAGGTAGATCAGGGATCTAATAAATAGGGGAAATATAATTCCCTCTGAGTTTAGTAACAGAAAGGTACAATATTAATGGTCTCAATATTTTGGAATACTAGGTAACAAAGTAAGAGTTGGGCAGCTCTACTGTCAGCATCACATCAGTTCCCGAAGTTCCCGAAAACTTTTTAGTGACGCCGGCTAATGTGTAATATGTGTAAGGCTAATGTGGCCGACGTGGACAAGCCCCACGCCGGCCATTTGTCACTGACGCAGGCCATTCTTTACCTACAAAAAAAATTGTGATGGTACCTGCAAATTCTCATGAAAAAAAACACCTATGGCTATGGCCAAAACCTTATTTCACAACACCTATGGCCGAAACCTTATTTCACCTATGTCAGGGCGGGAGTAATAAAGACTAGGGGGTTCGGGGGCATACCCCCGGAATTTTTTAAAAAACAAGCAATGAAATGATGCCTTCTGGGGACATTTTAACATCATTTTCTAGAAATCTTAAACTCCATTCTCTGGTGCATTTTAAATCTGGTGATATTGGGTTTCACTAGAGCTAGACTCTAGGTGCTGTCCAAGATCACTACATAAGTATAAATTTGGAAGTTAAATATTATCTGGATATCAACATAATTTTCCCAGTTTGATTCCCATAATAAGTTTATCATTCGCAGAAATTTGGATGAACTGAGGGGAAATAATTTACTTTAACCAAAGATCACTTAATATCAGCATGTGTATAATTCGACCCTACATGCAAATTAATAAGATTCTATTTTCATAGTTCTATGTGTGGAAGAATCTTGTTTCATTATGGGCTCTGTATAATTCCAGTCAGTGGCTTAATCAGTAGGCCTATGTATGTATAGGTAATTAAAATATTAATCACTTTCACATCAAATCAAATGTTAGCCTACATTGAAGGTGACGACGACGTCGGCCAAAGTGGCCGACGTGAAAGGAGCAGACGTAGGCCAATGAAATTTTATGTCGGCTTTTGCCGACGTGCCGACGTCTTTTCGGGAACACTGCATCAGCATTATAACCCTACCACATTTAATAAATGATTTTTAGGAATTAATTATTAAAAATATCCATGACACATGTGCTTCGAGGTGTAACAAATTGTATTGTACTCTTTTGTCTTTATTTTCGGAGCGTTATATCCTCATTTTGTAAACCGCTCTTAGCTTGAAATCCTGTCTGACTACTGAATAAAGACCCGGTGTTGGGAAAAAAAAAATATCCATGAGATGTCACACATAGGCTACTAATTATAATAATAGGACACGATATTGGCTGATGCAACAGTAAGGGTTAAGGATATTTTAAGGACACGATTTTCACTTAACAATACCTTATGCAATGAAATGAAATTCTGAAAGCCACAATATTTGTGACAATAATACTATGACTGGGGTTTGAGTATCTAAAAATGAATATGATAAAATGACTGTGATAAGCACTCGTTGGAGGAAATGATACTGCTATCATGATAGACGCAGCTACCTGTATTTGTATGTAACATCTATACAAAATAAAAGAATTCTTGAATTGAATTGAATTGAAGCAGAAAGAATCAACTCAATGAGTTACCTAGGTACATTTCCATGCCAGTTACGAAGGTACTTGCCTAAAAGTCAGTTGAAGTTACGGAGGTAGCAGATTTAAGTTACGGAGGTACTTGGCAATATTTTGTTCTTAGATTTACAAGAGAATACAAATGTTGGTACATAATTGAACCAAACACAACACTTAATAATCCCTAAAGGAAGAGATCTGCCGATTCAGAATTTTTAGTAACAGTCTTATATTGCAAGGATTCACTGAAATAGAAAAAGTTTTGAAATGGCCCATCGCCATGTACCTGTACCTGCGTAACTGCAGTTACGTAGGTAGGTGTTTGCACTGTGCTAGGCTGTGGGCCGACGAGGTCTTGGTTATTCCAGCAAGCGCCGTATACAAAAATCCCCTATTATCACTCACCGACGAAAACCTGTTGTTTTCATAGAAAATAATGCTTAATAATTTCAAAAACATTCTTCCCTAAGATGTTTTGTATGTTTGCAACACTCGATGATGTAAGACATGGGTGATGAACTCAGTTAAAAGCTGTTTTGACTAGTCCCTACACTAGGAAAATGACCACAACGACCAAGCAAATCTTCCTGACCCAGCCGGCGTATGTGCTTATCCCACATATTTTCCCCCAGGCAGATAAAGTACAGTAGTTGGATTCCCAGCGAGTAAAACCATTATAGAAAGCCAAAGCTATTACTTACCCATATTTCCTGCTGTCCTCAGATCTTTATATATAATCGGATGTAGCTAGATGCGGTGGTGAAAACATGGCCAGAATCTGTTTGTGTTTCGAAAATGTCCGTTTTGATGGGTTCCCACAAGATGGCGCCTTCTACGCATAATCAGACTAATCAATGGTTTGTTTCAACAACTGGAATATTATGCCTATGATTATTGCTGTAATAGCATGACGAGTTTGTTTCCTTCACATTTCAAAATGACATTAAATTAGAGTAGAGTAAATATATGGACCTTCGTTTCAAATATACTCAACTTTTAAAGAGAAAAATGGCTTTAAAAGTGGAGTTTTGGAGCCGTAATTTGCTAAATATTCGTCATAGATACATGTATGTAGCCTAATGGGGGTGCCCTTTACTTCATTTTAACCACAGAAGGCATTTTTTATGATTAAAATATTGTAAAACCATCGTATCAAAAAATATTGCTCATTATGTAAAATTCTTTCCAATAGTTGAATTGACCATGTACATAATATGCGCACAACCTACATCGGTTGTCTATGGTGGCTAGTCATTGAATTTTCATTAGAAGTTCCATGATTGCGTTTTACCCATCTTATAGATCTATAGCCTATACTGTCATTATTTTTCTGTCAACGAAACCGTGCTGATAGTATCAAAAATGACAAATAAAATATGTTGCAATATAATTTTTGAATTTTTACCAACCGAGCCCAGTTATCAACAAATGAGAGGAAATGATTTATTTTAGGACTCGATATCAGAATAGATTAATTCTTTAGCATAGATTTATTCTTAATTTTTAACAGAATAACCTTCGCCCAATTTCCCTGAGTGAGTGCTTTCAGATTTCTAGAAAATGATGTTAAAATGTCCCCAGGCACCATTTCATTGCTTGTCTTTAAAAAAAATTCCGGGGGGCATGCCCCCCCCCCCCCCCCCGACCCCCCTAGTCTTTAGTACCCCTGCCTTCGGCGCTCGTTGGCCAGTCAGCAAATTATTGTCTCAGCCCCCCCCCCCCCCCCAATATTTTTTTCCTCCCTACACCCCGGGCCAGACTGCTCCACAGTGTGGGAATTTTGTATAAGAACGATCTCTTAATCCATAGGCTCCAAGGTTAAAATAATATTTTGCATTGAAAATGTATTGAATATTTTATGTCTTAGGTCTGATCGATTTGAAAGTTTAAATTGATGACAAACTGAGCTATAGGTCTAAACTAGTGATGCACTCTGATTGATTTCGGTTCAAACGTGGTATTTATTTTGTATTTTGATGTAGGCCTAGGTTTTACGATTTCGAAAATTATTTTCCCACTATTGTATTTTTGATATTATGTTTCGGGAACTAGTCAGTACCATGTACAAATGTCCTGGGAACATGTAAAGAACATGTACAATCGTCTATTTTGACTTTACGATCGACTATTTTGACTTTACGATTGACTATTTTGACTGTTTCAACTTTACGATGAACATTTCTGACTTTACGATTGAATATTTCGACTTAACAATTGACTATTTCAACTTTACGATAGACTTTTCTGACTTTACGGTTGACTTTTTTTACTTTACAATTGACTATTCTCAGTCTATGATTGACTATTTTGACATTACGATTACAATAGATTATTCTGACTGAGATTGACTATTTTTTACTTTACGATCAACTATTTCAACTCAACCAAAATCAGAAATAGTATTGGTATGATATCGGCTCAATATCAGAAACTGATATCAGAAATAGTATTGGTATGATATCGGCTCAATATCAGAACTGATATCAGAAAAAGTATTGGTACGATATCGGCTCAATATCGGAAACTGATATCAGAAATAGTATTGGTATGATATCGGCTCAATATCAGAAACTGATATCAGAAATAGTATTGGTACGATATCGGCTCAATATCAGAAACTGATATCAGAAATAGTATCGGTCTGATATCGGCTCAATATCAGAAACTGATATCAGAAATAGTATTGGTACGATATCGGCTCAATATCAGAAACTGATATCAGAAATAGTATCGGTATGATATCGGCTCAATATCAGAACTGATATAGGTCTGATCGAAAATTCAACGAATTTTGGTAAATATATTTAAGGAGAGCTTGAATTAGGTACATAAGAGGATAATCAAAGCATCAGCAAATACTTTCATTTTCATCAGAATTTGATATCAGAATGATATCCATCTGATATCAGATCTGATATGGTAAAAATTCTAAAATCTTTAAACATTCCTATTTCAGCAAGAGTTTTGGGAAATATATTTAAGGAGAGCTTGAATTAGGTATATAAGAGGATAATCAAAGCATCCGAAAATACTTTCATTTTCATCAGAAATTGATATCAGAATGATATCCATCTGATATCAGATCTGATATGGTAAAAATTCTAAAATCTTTAAACATTCCTATTTCAGCAAGAATTTTGGGAAATATATTTAAGGAGAGCTTGAATTAGGTATATAAGAGGATAATCAAAGCATCCGCAAATACTTTCATTTTCATCAGAAATTGATATCAGAATGATATCCATCTGATATCAGATCTGATATGGTAAAAATTCTAAAATCTTTAAAAATTCCTATTTCAGCAAGAATTTTGGGAAATATATTTAAGGAGAGCTTGAATTAGGTACATAAGAGGACAATCAAAGCATCCGCAAATACTTTCATTTTCATCAGAATTTGATATCAGAATGATATCCATCTGATATCAGATCTGATATGGTAAAAATTCTAAAATCTTTAAACATTCCTATTTCAGCAAGAATTTTGGGAAATATATTTAAGGAGAGCTTGAATTAGGTACATAAGAGGACAATCAAAGCATCCGCAAATACTTTCATTTTCATCAGAATTTGATATCAGAATGATATCCATCTGATATCAGATCTGATATGGTAAAAATTCTAAAATCTTTAAAAATTCCTATTTCAGCAAGAATTTTGGGAAATATATTTAAGGAGAGCTTGAATTAGGTATATAAGAGGATAATCAAAGCATCCTAAAATACTTTCATTTTCATCAGAAATTGATATCAGAATGATATCCATCTGATATCAGATCTGATATGGTAAAAATTCTAAAATCTTTAAAAATTCCTATTTCAGCAAGAATTTTGGGAAATATATTTAAGGAGAGCTTGAATTAGGTACATAAGAGGATAATCAAAGCATCTGCAGATAATTTTTTTTAGATCAGAAATTGATATCAGCCTGATATCAGTCTGATATCAGAATCTGATATAAAAAAAAATCTAAAATCTTTAAAAATTCCTATTTCAGCAAACTTTGAACAGAAGAGCTTGAAACCCCCTTTTTGCATGCATATTTTTTAGTATGCAAAAATTTCTTGCTCATTGTAATCTGATATCAGCCTGATATCAGCCTGATATCAGAATGACATGCCTATCTGATATCAGATCTGATATCAGATTCTGATATCGGGCTGATATCAGCTTTCTTGGTGGGTGGTGTACGGCCGCCGCACGGCAAAAAACACAACGTTAAGGTATTACAGAGGGCAAGTATCAGCCGGCTGGTGGTGGTAGATTAGATTAGATTAGATTAGAAAACTGTTTTATTTTACAGTTCGTCTCAAAGAAGAGGGTCTCTCCGGCTAACGGGAGGTTCTCAGCCTCTTTGTTGCTATTACAATCGATGTTATGTAGAGTACAATGTCACTCTTATCAATGACCAGAGTGATTCTCTACAATATGTGATGTGTTTCAGGAAAATGAGTCATAAGTCGCAAAATTGATATTTTTCAAAGTGTTTTTTTCACAAGATCACATTTTTGGAATGTTCTAATTTTTGGAGGGTTTATCATTTATAGCTATATCAATCGATGTATCAAATTTCAGGACAACCAATGTAATATATCTTAACGTTATAAAGATCCCCATATGGACTACATATAGTTACTTTACTGTTTATTGACCCCCAGAAATATTGGAAACTTTCTTTTTCAAAGACGAAAATATCAAACTTAAAATCTAGAAATACTTATAAGATTATTAGACTGTTTACTATCATTGGAATCGGCTTGATCTCATCTTTTCAAATATAATGGTATCTCAAAATATATTTTTTGCGACTTATGACTCATTTTCCTGAAATACATCACATATTACAGTTGTTATATAATTCAATCGTAATGCAATATAGCACTCAATGCACATAGTATTATTGTGGTAATGGGCACAGACTTTTAGTGAGATCTAGAGAATCAAAATAATAGAAGATAATAACAAAGATCCAAATGAATAATGAGGTTATTGCTGTCTAATAATACAATGGGTATTTATTTTGAATTTGTTCTAAACACAAAACACGCCACGCACAACCACACACACAACAGCCAATCAAGAAAACACAAAACCAGACAACTGGTGTACCATATGTGGGTCAGAATTTCAGAAAATGTACAATTCAACTTCGCCAAACTTCTCAAATAACCCAAATTTAAATGAAAATAAACTTCAAAATGCTGTTCAACCTAACCAACTAGATTGCTAGCGTCAAAGAAATGCTAAATATACTTGAATGTACCTAGTATTGACCAAATTGCAGCATAATTTAGCAGAATGTACTAAATGTGTACAGCTGTTGATTTTATATTTTCTAAAAATCTGACCCATGTGTTGATAGATACTATCATTTCGACGTTATTATTTCCTATTTTTAGTTACATTATATAGTCATGCACCTAGATAGTTAAAACCACACTAGACACAGCGCCAGGCAGAATATCATTACAGATGCTGTGAGCTTTGGTCTTGACAAATAGTCATGTCTTCCTGCATAAAAATGTTGAATGAAAAAAAACGGTATGAGGGGGGAGAGGTGGGGAGGGGGGGGGGGCTGAGAGGGGGGTTGAGAGGGTTGGCATCAATAGAGAAAGGCTATTGTGCAAGTGGGTAAGATTTTCAGAAAATGTACAATTTAACTTCGCCAATCTTCTCAAATAACCCAAATTTCAGTTGAAAATAAAGTTCAAAAGACAGTCCAACCTAGCCAAACAGATTGCTAGAATCAAAATAATGCCAAATATACTCGAATTTACCGAGAATTGACCAAATCGCAGCCTAATTTAGCAGAATTTACTAAATGTGTACAGCTGCCAATTGTACGTTTTCTGAAAATCGGACCCAAGTAGTATATGTTTGTGGGAGGTTGCAGGGGGCTTAGGAAATTATTATACACCGAAATGTCCTGAAATGGAGGTTATTAATCCTTTCAATCATTGCCTTTAGGTGGTTATAGCCCCAAGACTATGTGATTAGATGATTATAACTAAATATTTTGTTGTTTGATTATATAGATTTTTTTTTTTTTTAGGAAAATATTTTCATTATCCTTGTACATTTAATTTCATTACAAAATATATATAACCAACAATTATCTAAATATGTTATTATGTTTTTATTTCAATTGGTCAGTGTATAATTACTGAAATCTTTTAATTGATTATTTGTATTCAGGATATACTACTATGTAACTTGTATTTATGAATTTGTGAATTTGTGAATTTCTATTTGTGAATATTATACATAACTTATACAGATAATAATAAATATGATGTTGTATTGTTTTATCTTAAACTGGGAATAGCATGATAACATGTGTTGTTCAAGAAAATACACAAATCAAATCCAACCATAGCCTTCCCATATATGGGTCATATTTTCAGAAAATGTACAATTCAACTTCGTCAATTTTCTCTAATAACCCACATTTCAGACGAAAAGTTCAAAAGTTCAAAAGTTCAAAATAAAATTCAACCTAACCAAACAGATTGCTAGAATCAATGCAATGCCGAATATATATACTCGAATTTACCTAGTACGTATTGACCAAATTGCAGCCTAATTTAGCAGAATTTACTATATAGATACAGCTGCCAATCGTACATTTTCTGAAAATCTGACCCATATATCTCCGTCCCCAGCCACCTCACCCCTTTTAACCCCCTTCAACTCCCCTCCGACCCCCAACCCCACAGCCTCTCCTCCCTGCATCCTAGCTGTTCCCTCTTACTCCCACCATCCACCACACCAACCCCACGCGCACCCTTAATGCGCAGCCTCAACCCCATGTTTCCCGCCATATTTTCCGAGGGACGCCAGGAGCGTCGATGTGCACCTGGTAACCTCTTTGATCCTGCAGGCAAAGCCGCCATCTTGGCGCCACAACGACGCATGCGCAGAAGAGCGCTTCTAAAACCTGCAGCCACTACATGGGTCAGATCTTCAGAAAATATACAATTGGCAGCTCTACACATTTAGTAGATTCTGCTGAATTAAGCTGGAAAATGGCCAATGCTTGGTATATCTGAGTATATTTGATATCACTTTTGTTCAAACAAGCGTTTTGATTATGTTAAATTGTATTTTGAAAGTCAATCCTGTCTTAAACTTAGGTTATTTGAGAGGATTGGTGAAGGCCAGTTGTACGTTTTCTGGCATATTCGCCCACAAGCAGATATGAAGATAGTCTGCAGCCTGACTGAATCCCGAGATTTTTACATAAGTGAGGACAGGCTTGGAGGGGGATGGTGGATTTAAGTCCGGTTCTTTCCTTCGTTGTTTCTCTATTTGTGATGTGTTCCAGGGAAATGAGTCATAAGTCGCAAAAATTATATTTTTCAAAGTGTTTATTTTATAAGATCAGTTTATTGGAATGTTCTGATTCCTGGGAAGGTTATCACTAATGGTGACATCAATCGATATATTAAATTTTAGGACAATGTATGTAATTTATCCTTTCTTTTTAAAGGTCCTCATGTGGAGTAAATTTAGTTACTTTATTGGTTATTGCTCGCCAGAAATATTGCAAACTTCTTTGTTCAAAAATAAAATTGTCAAACTTAAAATCTAGAAATACCTACAAGAGTATTAGACTGTTTGATATCATTTGAATCGGTTTGATCTCATCTTTTTAAATATAATGATATCTCAAAATCCATTTTGCGAATTGTGACTCATTTTCCTGAAACAGGTCACATTTGATTTCTTTGTTCTCTTTTTGTGTCCATGTGCGTCCATTTATCTATCTCTCTAGCTGCCTCATTCTGTCTCTATCTAGCGGTCTTATTTGGCATGTGTTTCATTCTTTTAATCATTCTTGGAGCAGGAGGCTTGTCTATTTTAGGATTCTTGAAATATGAACTGAGTGATATGGCTGAAACTAATAATTGCGTTGATTTGTGTATTGAATACTGTATTAACCTTAAAATGGACAGGTGGGCTATAGTGTATTCATAAATCATAACTACCAGTTATTCACAAGTCGCAAAAATGGATTTTGCGATATCATCATATTTGAAAAGATGAGATCAAGCCGATTCTAATGGTAGTAAACAGTAGGACATCTAAAGTAGGGTTTCTATTATTTTAAGTTTGATATCTTTATGTTTGAAAAAAGTCATTAATATCTTTGGGTGGATAATTACTAATAAAGTACCTAAATATACTCCATAATATGACCTTAGACATGCATAGATCTATATATTTAATACATTGCCTTGAAATTTTGTCACTGGCAGCATTACACGTCCTAGAAATTAGAATTTTCCAATGAAGATATCTTGTAAATAAATCACTTTGGAAAATATCCTTTTTATCGACTTATGACTCATTTTCCTGAAACACAACACATTTAGACCACTCTTCACATTCTTTTTGATATGTCTCTCTCTCTCTTTTCCCATATTTTTTTTTTTGATTTTCATGTCTTTCCTCTCTGTCTCTTTCTCCGCCCCTGTTCTCTCCTTAATTATCGCCCTCCACAGCCTCATTATCCTTCCAGCTTCCTCTTTCCCTTCCCTTTCTCTATCTGCTTTTCCTCTTCTCTCTCCTTTCTTTCTCCTTCCTCTAGAGATCCTTTTACATTCCTCTTTCTTTCTCTCTCTTTTCTCTATTCATTCTCTGTTTCCTCCCTCCTTGTCTCTCCGTTTTCTGTGCTTTTTCTCTCCCTTTTCTCTCCCTTTTCTCTCCCTTTTCTCTCCCTTTTCTCTCCCTTTTCTCTCCCTTTTCTCTCCCTTTTCTCTCCCTTTTCTCTCCTTTCTCTTTCCTTTCTTTCTCCTTTCTCTCTCTTTTCTCTCTCCTTTCTCTCAGCCTTCTTTCTCCTTTCTCTCCCTTTTCCCTCCTTTCTCTCTCCTTTCTCTCTCCTTTCTCTCTCCTTTCTCTCTCCTTTCTCTCTCCTTTCTCTCTCCTTTCTCTCTCCTTTCTTTCTCATTTCTCTCGCCTTTCTCTCTCCTTTCTTTCTTCTTTCTCTCCCTTTTCCCTCCTTTCTCTCTCCTTTCTCTCTCCTTTCTTTCTTCTTTCTCTCCCTTTTCCCTCCTTTCTCTCTCCTTTCTCTCTCCTTTCTCTTCTCTAACCTCGCATCTCGCCTACATTTCTCCATCCGGGTCTCTCTCCCCTAACGTCTCTGTTCTGGGTAACATAGAAACTTCATTTTTCAATATGGAATTTATATAAGGCCAAAAAACCAAATTAACGATGTTTGTTTCTAACGCCTTTTCGCGTGCTTCACTCCCATTCCTTTACCTTAATGTCGTCGCACAAAGAATGTTGCCAGCGTTTTTATTTGGGATGAATTTATTTCGCTCTAAACGCAATTCTCCCGTTAAGGAACATCCATATGTACTTGCCTCATGTGAGATGCAAGGGGATGAGGGCCAGATCTTCAGAAAATGCACAACTGGTCTTCACCAATCCTCTCAAATAACCCAAATTTAAGACTGAAATCAGGTTCAAAATACAGTTCAACACAACCAGACAGATTCATTGAATGAATACAATACAGAATACACTCAGGTATGCCTAATATTTATCAAGTTTCACTCTAATTTAGCAGATTTTGAGAGATGTGTAGAACTGTAGATTGTGCATTGTCTGAAAATTTGACCCAGGAAGCTTTCATTTACAACCCTGTGGATATATTATCGGTGGGGGTGACACTTTCCGACAAATGGTCTGTTATAAATATATATGGGTCAGATTTTCAGAAAATGTACAATTGGCAGCTGTACACATTTAGGAAATTCTGTTAAATTAGACTGCAATTTGGTCAATACTAGGTAAATTCGAGTATATTCGGCAGTGCATTGATCCTAGCAATCTGTTTGGTTAGGTTGAACTGTATTCTGAACTTTATTTTTGTGTGAAATTTGGATTATTTGAGAAGATTGGTGAAAGTGAATTGTACATTTTCTGAAAATCTTACCCATATCCTCCTGCTCTTCCTCCGTTCTACTCTTTCCCCGTTTCATTTCTCATTTCTTCTCATCATTCTCCCTCTCTCTATTTCTCCCTGACCGTTCTCCCTCTCTCCCTCTCCCTACTGGTCTTCTTCTTCCTCTCTCTTCCTTCCTCTTTCACTCTATTTGGGTCAGATTTTCAGAAAATGTACAATTCACCTTCACCAACCCTCTCAAATAACCCAGATTTCAGACGGAAATAAAGTTCAAAATACACTTCAACTTAACCAAACATATTGCTAGAATCAATGCAATGCCAAATATACTCGAATTTACATAGCATTGGCCAAATTGCAGCCTATTTTAGCATAATTTACTGAATGTGTGCAGCTACCATTTGTACATTTTCGGAAAATCTGACCCTTATGTTTAGTCTATCATGCAGTTATCTTAGTCCTTCCCGCTGTCTCTATCACCTCGTCTCTCTCTCCCCTCACTGTCCGTCTCTCTCCCTTAGTCACCTTTTTTAACTCTCCATCTCTCTCTCTCTCCTCTTTCTCAATCTCTCTCTTGGCCTTGGTTGCTCCTTTTCTCCCCCAATCTCTCCCTACCTGTCTCTCCTTCTTCCCCCTCTCAGTTTCCCCTTTCCTTCCCTCTCTGCTTCTCTTTGCTTTCCTCTCCTTCACTCTCAGTCCCCCTCTCTTACTCTCTCTCCATCTCCCTCTTTCGCTCTGGGCACTCTCCATCGTGCGACTCTGAACTTTCTCATTTTTACTCCCTCCCTCAATCACCCACCTGCCTCCGCCTCCCCCACTCCATGGTATCGGCTCACTCTTGTGGCACTCTCTCTCTCTCTCTCTCTCTCTCCCTCTCTCTCCCTCTCTCTCTCTCCCTCTCTCTCTCTCCCTCTTGCTCCCTCTCCTTCTCTCTCTCTTGCTCCCTCTCCCTGTCTCTCCCTGTCTCTCCCTCCCTCTCTCTTGCTCCCTCTCCTCTCTCTTGCTCCCTCTTCCTCTCTCGCTCTCTTGCTCCCTCTCCCTCTCTCCCTATCTTGCCCCTTCTTCCTCTCTCTCCCTGTCTCTCCCTCTCTCCCTTGCTTCCTCTCCCTCTCCCCCTCTCTTGCTCCCTCTCCCTCTCTCTTTCTTGCTCCCTCTCCCTCTCTCTCTTGCTCCCTCTCCATCTCTCTCTCTCTTGCTCCCTCTCCACCTCTCTCTCTCTTGCTGCCTCTCCATCTCTCTCTCTCTTGCTCCCTCTCCTTCACTCTCTCTCTCTTGCTGCCTCTCCCTCTCTCTCTCTCTTGCTCCCTCTCCTTCTCTCCCTCTCCCAGTGACTACTTTCTTTGACTCTGACACTTTCTCATGTTTACTCCCGGCCTCCCCTTAACCTCCCTCCCCCACCCCCACTCCATGGTATCCGCCCCGGGCATGGACCCAACAACAGGTCACCCGCTGCCCCACTGGACGCACCCCTTGGCAGCGCAATGCTCACCTCAGGCGAGGTATTTCTGGCATTAGCAGTCACCAACATCCCCATTGGTCTGATATGTCTCCATGCAGGGGGCCTGGAGGGGTTGACAGGGTGGACCCGAGCTGAGCTAGACCCAGCCTGCATGTGGGTCAGATTTTCAGAAAATGTACATTTAACCCCTTCACCCCCACTGGCAACAATTGTTGCCAGCCCCACGTGGGCAAATGTTGCCCCTTTTTGCCCATTTGGGCAAATTTGACCAAACTTGACAAGGTCATAGAAATTTGGGGTAACTATGTATTATGGAGTATTTAGTATCACTATAACGCATACATCATGGAAATTAATTCTCTAGTATTTATTTCCATGGCAACTCAAGGGGGATAGAATGGTAACCATGGAAACAATGTAACAATTTAGGGCTTATTTTTGTCACTTTTCCTGTTTGTATTTAGTTATTTTGAGGAATTTGTCTTCACAAAAACATTAGATTTGAAGGTCTTTGATGCCTTGATATTTCTAAAGAAAAAATATAGCTCTACTAGAAAAACCGTTTCCATGGAAACAGATTTTGATAAAATACATCAATTTTCACACAAAATTATTTGTAAATTGAAATGAATAATTTCCATTAAAACATTCAGCCAAATTTGCTGAAACTCTCAATTCTTGCCAGGCATATAAAAATTAGTTGTACGAATCCATTTTTCTCTGTGTCTGTCAATGGTAACCATGGAAACGACTTAGGACATATACCCTAGGCTAATTTCTCCCAGAAAAATAATGATTTTTCAGAAATCTCCTGATATAGGCAAGTGTGGTATCAGAAGAAAGGTCTCGAGAAGGAGAATTCAAAAATATAATTCATTTTTAAATTGGGGTAGTTCTGTTACCATGGCGACCAAAAATAGAAAATTTCTTTAATTTTCTAATTCATGTGTTTTCATTTGGTTGCTATGGTAACAGACTCATAAAATGTTGTAAAAACAAACTTAATTTAATAGGGGAGTCATTTAGATTGACTTGAGCAACACAAACAATCGAAAAATCCCCATTAAGTAGGAAATTCGTCAAATTGAATATAGGGGTATCTATTTTCATACCTTCTCTATAATGGTATTCTGGTAAACCCTATAGAGGTAGGTATTATTGAATGATGTTTCCAAGGTAACCTTTAGGATTCCCATGATGTGTTTGGTATCAAAATGTTCCTAGTGACATAACCAATCTAGACCCAACAATATCTAAATCATATATTAAAGAATATTTGAATGAAACTAAAAATAAACTAATTATCTTAACAAAACCATGCGTTGCCATGGTAACCGATTTTTAGTACATAACCATTTCAAATACGGGATCTCTATGGAAAGTGCTTCAAGGTGATATATACATCTTATGGTGAAAGAAAGTGTTAAATTATATTTTTTATTCAGATATATGCATATAAATTGTAGGAAATTTACCCCCAAATTCCCCTGGGGAGGCTGGGGTTGAAGGGGTTAACCTTCACCAATCTTCTCAAATAACCCAAATTTCAGACAAAAATAAAGTTCAAAATACAGTTTAATCTAACCAAACAGATGGCTAGAATCAATGTTATGCCGAATATACTCGAATTTACCTAATATTGACCAAATTGCAGCCTAATTTAGCAGAATTTACTCGATCTATACAGCTGCCAATTCTACATTTTCAGATAATCTGACCCATGTGCATTGTACATAACATGTTCTAGCCTTTGGTGACTAGTGTCAGGCTTGTATATACTTATATTACATGTACATATAGAAAAGATGGAACTCAGTACTAGTAATTAGTAATTTTACTAGTACACAGTTTCATTCAGTATTTATTATATGCCCTCTGCAGAGAAGAACATGCAAAATACAAAACTTTGCTAAGGGTTTTCGATCACCATGAAGTATCTAATAGCTTACCCACCAAGTCTCCTCTGAGCCCCCTCACAAGGGATTCCCCTCTGAGCCCCCTCACAAGGGATTTCCCCTCTGAGCCCCCTCACAGGGGATTCCCTCTCTGAGCCACCTCACAAGGGATTTCCCCTCTGAGCCCTCTCACAAGGGATTTCCCTCTAACCCCCCTCACAGAAGATTTCCCCTCTGAGCCCCCTCACAGAGGGTTTCCCCTTTGAGCCCCCTCACAAGGGATTTCCCCTCTGAGCCTCCGCACAGGGGAATTCCCCTCTGAGCCCCCTCACAGGGGATTTCCCCTCTGAGCCCCCTCACAAGGGATTTCCCCTCTGAGCCCCCTCACAGGGGATTTCCCCTCTGAGCCCCCTCACAAGGGATTTCCCCTCTGAGCCCCCTCACAGGGGATTTCCCCTCTGAGCCCCCTCACAGGGGATTTCCCCTTTGAGCCCCTCACAAGGGATTTCCTCTCTGAGCCCCCTCACAGGGGATTTCCCCTCTGAGCCCCCTCACAGGGGATTCCCCCTCTGAGCCCCCTCACAGAGGATTTCCCCTTTGAGCCCCTCACAAGGGATTTCCTCTCTGAGCCCCCTCACAAGGGATTTCCCCTCTGAGCCCCCTCGCAGGGGATTTCCCCTCTGAGCCCCCTCACAGGGGATTTCCCCTCTGAGCCCCCTCACAGGGGATTTCCCCAGGTTCCAGCATGGCAGCGGTCGATGCCTGGAGACACTTTGATGGTGTCCTGCAGTCCATTGTATAACACCGCCATTGATCCTGCAAAGACATCCTTGCGGGGGTCAGTACAAGTCAATTAGTTGGTAAGAAGCTGCTATGGTTTCTACACTCATGAGAAATGTCTCTCTGTGCCGGAGGCTATGTCAAACCTTAAGCTGCATTGGCGGTCCTCGTGCTACTACGTCTTACTTCTGGGTCAGATTTTCCGAAAATGTACAATTCACCTTCACCAATCTTCTCAAACAACCCAAATTTCAGACGAAAATTAAGTTCAAAATACAGTTCAACCTAACCTTACAGATTGCTAGAATCAATGCAATGCTGAATATATTCGAATTTACCTAGTATTGACCAAATTGCAGCTTAATTTAGCAGAATTTACTAAATGTGTACAGCTGCCAATTGTACATTTTCTGAAAATCTTACCCTTCTATCTCTGTCCCTCAGTGCAGGATCTTTTTATCTTGGGAGATGAGAGCACTTCTTGTTAGGTTCTTAAATCAATTTTGAATTCTTTGAAAATTCTATTTAAACACATCAAAGACTAAATAATTCTTCTATGATTCATTGTTTACTTGTGAACCCAATTAGTAATTTCCTTATTTAGTGTGCCTTGGAGCTAATTTCTGTCCTGATAATGTGTACTAATAATAAGTATTTTACTTTGATTGTCCTTCCTGGTTCTTTAAAACAACTTTCAAAGAATTAATAACTGTATCAAAAGAACATATCGAAGACTAATTGTTGTATTCTATGATTTAGGGGGTACCTTTAGTAGTCTTTTACTTTGACTTCTTAGGGGCTGAGGCATTTCTTGTTAGCTTCTTAAATCCATTTTCATCTGTTTGAAATTTCTATTAAACCAACATATCAGAGACTGAATAGGGGAGTTGCATGTCTCACTGCGCATGTCTGTTACAGTGCATGCTGGGATGGATTTCATTGAAATCTGACATACAAATATTTGGCGACATTTTTATCGAAAATTGCAAATTGTTTTCACCAATATCGTTGCTTGTATAGATGATCTATGAAAATCAAATGCATGATGATCTATGAAAATCAAATGCATGATGGGAAAGATGAAGTCACGTGTTCTGGAAACATGTATAATAGATGGATATTGACATTAGACCATTGATACATATTCTATGCTGAACATGGAATGTTTTCTTTAGATTTCACACTGTACCCTTACTCCCATGATTCCATGCGAAGCAAGATTCAAAATGGTGGTTATGCAACTCCCCAATTCCTGTCTAGTTGACTTTTCATATGATTGATCATTCACTAGTGAATCAATTTGTTTATTTAGAAGGGCTAGAAGTCCTCTGTTGAGCATTTATTTCTACTAATGTGTACTAGAATTAATTAATTATTTTACTTTCAGTTTTATGTAATTATGACGACACAACACATGTGTAATGTTTTTTAATTAATTTATTTCACAAAATTATCAAAGTGTGTTATTTCTCATTTTGAGAAGAAAAAGATATTGATACATCTAGGATAAATTTATTTGTAATCAGGATACATTGTTAGAACATCTTTCATTATGCCTCATTTAATGTCAAACATTAATTTGCATTTTCAGCTATTAAGACATTTAAAATCTAACCAGATTTACTCATACTTTGTCTTATATGACTAAAGTTATTAATATTAATATATGTTGCTGTTACATATGTAAATACAAGAATTTTAAGTCAAATCGGCCGAGTGAAAAGGAGTCGATGGTGAAGGAAAGGATTTTGGCGGGGCCTCCAAATACAAAAGAGGACATTTTAGCAAATCCTCCCAAATTTTGCTCAAATGACTTTTATATGGGTGTGAAAAGAATGGAACAAAAGTCAAAACTTATTTATTTTTTCATACCGACGATAGCTGCGAGTGTATCTTTAAGGTGAACCCCAATCCTATTACCTCTTACTTCTATCTCTCTTTATTTTGAGCTTGAAGGACTGAGGAACTTAAATCAACTTGAAATTTAAAAAAAACGAAAAAAAACACTTTAAATCAACTTTAAATTTATTGCAAACTGTAATTGAAGAGGACTTTGTGGCCTATTTTGTTATATTTATTATGATTCACCACTCAATACAAAATGTATGTAATGCAGACTTGAATATTATATCTGGAATTATCTCCGGACTTTGTGATTTTCACTGATAGAGGACTTGATAAGGCCAATGGTCTATTCAGACTAATTATATCGTTGTTTTATAAATTGCGGATTGATTGTATTGTATTGTATTCATGTATGTCGTATTATTGTATTTTAGTTGGCAACAAAACTAAAAAAAAAACTAGTATTAAATACGGTCTACTTCTTGTCTAGTGGAGGCACATTACATGAGTCTCTTGTAAAATCATGTAAGCATAATATTGTCATATTAGATCTTTGCTAATGTATTGATGATTAATTTGTTATTGTAAATTGTATCCACAGCAGAAATACTTTCGGACATTGAAAGGTATCACACTTGTGAAATCTGTTTCGAAATAAAATCTGTTTAAAAAAAAAAGCGGATTAATTCCTTGATTAGTTAGATTACAGATCATATCAAACACTAACATGTTAAATTCTAACATGGACTGCCCATTCCCTAGTAAAAATCCTTTAATATTTTAATTGATGCTGTTTATATTTCTCGTGATTGCAAACAGGACTAAGGCGATAAAGATGGGGCCTCAGGCACAACCCGAAATGAAATTAACAGAAAATAGATAACTCATGTTATCCCCTGAATCCCCTGAATCCCCTGAATCCCCTGAATGTTTCCCATCTGTATCATACCTCAAACATTCATTCTCTGTTAATTAATATCATATCTCATCATATAACATTTCATCTATTCACTGTTGTATAACTATAATTTATTTTCTACTATCCATGTTGTTAGTTTTTGTAACAAAGTTAAGCAAATCAAGTCTTTAGGCATTCGTTGGAAGACCTGGCTAATTCAGGAATGTAAATTTTGTTTTAACCAGGCATCAAACTACCCATGTGCAGCAAGATCAGCAAAATAAAGAATACATGAATTGAATTGAATTGAATGCGTCAGTCATATTACCTTATTGGTGACAGTGCCCTGAGTCTTAGAGCTGCTCTCTGAACTATTACAACAAACAAAATGGTAACAATTGTACTCATATTATGACTTATAGGACTGTATTCATCAGTTTGCTGCTACTGCTATATGTTTATACAAGAGCTACTCATATTATGACTTATAGAACTGGATTTATCAATATTCTGCTGCTGGTATATGTTTATACAAGAGTTACTCATATTATGACTTATAGGACTGTATTTATCAATATTCTGCTGCTGGTATATGTTTATACAAGAGTTACTCATATTATGACTTATAGGACTGGATTTATCAATATTCTGCTGCTGGTATATGTTTATTCAAGAGTTACTCATATTATGACTTATAGGACTGGATTTATCAATATTCTGCTGCTGTTATATGTTTATACAAGAGTTACTCATATTATGACTTATAGGACTGGATTTATCAATATTCTGCTGCTGTTATATGTTTATACAAGAGTTACTCATATTATGACTTATAGGACTGGATTCATCAGTTTGCTGCTATTGTTATATTTTCATACAAGAATTTGAAGTAGAGGCAGTCAAGCAAAACAGTTGCCGGTGAGCGATAATAAGGGAACGGATTCAGACGGATCCCTAAATAACATTTAGAATAACATTAACTTTAACAGTGATATTATGTAATTAGCCATTTTAAGTTTTAAATGTTTCAATGAATCAGGACTTCATCTTTCCATGCATTTGGTTTGTATATATGTAATTCACACAAGCTATGATATTCAATTCAATTCAATTCAAGACATTTTTTATTTGCATAGATGGTGACTACAAAAAGGAAGGCCCAGGCTTGAAACCTAGGTTCCAAGTCTTCCAGTGGGTTCCTTGATTCCCGCCGGCACAGCTTGGCAAAATTAATTTCAGTATGTCTATGCTACCTGAACATGTAGAGAAATCATTGCAAGGCCCCGGCTAGTAGTATATGGAATAATGGCATTAAATCAGGCCAATACGAACGCCACTGGACGCACCATGGTAGACGGATCCACTTGTATCAACGCAAACATATGCGTGTGTAATTATATAGTACATATCTTAATAATAATGATATCATATTACTATTATTGGGAAATAATGAATTAGGTCAGTTATATAATAAAAAAAACTTGTCCTACGTGAGAAACTATATATGTACAGCTATAGTTAGTATACACATGTGTGTCTTCGTGACATCGTCCACCAAAGTATATGGTGCAATTACAGAGAACACTTCAAGTCAATGTGTAGGTCTTAACAGTCAGGCAAAGGTCTGTTTATACCTCTAAACAATCACACAGATAGGGATCACACTGCCCCGTGATTTGCCTGGTGGTTGGTTATTGCCAAAACTGATTTACAATAAAATACTCCGATATCCATTTCATGGCTATTTTATTTGATATTCAAGGGCTATTTTCTACCTGTCTATGTTTAGCTGTATAGCTGTAGACAATGATATTGTAGAAAAGAACCCTGCATTTTTTAGATAAAAATATTGCTCAATATTTGTATGTCAGATTTGAACTGAATCCCTCCCAGCATGCATTGTAATAGACATGCGCATTGAGACATGCAAATCCCCTATTATACAAGTCCCTGAGCAGCTCATTTTTTAATAAGAAAACGTCTCCAGCATATGAGCAGCTAATGTTGTATAATGCCTGAGACTGTGAGACAATTTGATACAGTATTTACCTCGGGAATTAACCCACATTTTAGCATTGGTTACTGTAAGAGACACGATAACATGTAAAACAGGCATGGCAGCTCCTCGCCACCCGCAGGTACGTAATGGGATTAACTGGCGGGGGACACAGCTAGCAGCATATATAGGGTGTCATACTGACGGGCAGAGTCCACTCAGCCGATTCTCATGCAATTCTTACATGATTCAGTGCAAAAGATTCCTCTGCAGTGCAGTATATACAGGAAGTCATACTGAAGGGCAGAGTCCACTAAGCCTGCAGTGCAGTGCAGTATATAGGATGTCATATTTAAGGGCAGAGTCCACTCAGCCGATTCTCATGCAATTCTTACAGAATTCAGTGCAAGAGAGTCCTCTGCAGTGCAGTATATAGGATGTGATACTGAAGGGCCTAATCCACTACACCAAATCTCATGCGATTCTTAGATAACTCACTGCAAAAAAGCCCTCTGCGGTGCTGTATATAGGATGTCATGCTGAAGGGCAGAGTTCACAAAACCAATTCTCATGTGATTCTGACAGAATATAGGGTAAACGAGTCCTCTGCAGTGTGGTGCAGTATATATATATATCATATTTTTATTCTGATAAGACAGTTACATGCTTCAGAAAGGGACGCCAGCCTCTCGCAATTAAGGTCTTCCTGGGGTATCCCATTCGATAATACCTGTTACAAAGTTACTGGTTATTAAGTTGTACATTACTCTGCCTATTCAAAACCGATGTATAGTTAAACACAATACAATACAATAAACCAGAGCCAGCCCATTACATACCAATCTAATATATATATAAGGGTGTTGTTAAAACTTCTATGATAATTTTTAGATAATCCGACATTTTAGTTGAATTGTTCAGAGTTCAATGTTCAAAGTCAATGTCCAGTCGGTTTGAATTCAACTTAAATCACCCTTTCATTTATAATCATTAAATGCATGGCTCCAGTGAGTAACTAGTCTACATCATATGAGTACAATTCAAAACTACATAACAGTTTATACATTTAACAATATTATACAGTCAATGAGAAAAAAATAAAAAATAATGCAAATAATTAATTGGTCCGGGGTTATCGCTATATCGATTTTTCTATAAGGTCTTACAAGCCTTTTTAGATGGCTGGTCCAAACTGATGAACCTTCGCAACATATTTGCTAGTCTTATAATTAAATTCAATTAGTACTATTACTATAATTAAAATCACAGTTAGAATCATAGTAATAATTAAAAAAAAATTTCAATCACTCGAGAGATATTCGTCATAATCACTACTATAAGTTGTCCTCAGATACTGCCTAAATTGTATCCTTGTTTTTGTTTCCTGAATACTGTCCGGAAGGTTATTCCATAAACTCGTCATCGAATATATATATGATTTTTTAAATATTTCATTTTTTGGTTGTGGTACCACCAATTTTTTTCCCTTCGATAAACTCCTTAATCCCAACTTTCTTTTGTCAATATTTTCCTCATTTCTCGTTCTGAGAAAGGCCAGATCCAGCAAATGACTATCCCTTCTAGTGGCTAGTGAGGGTAAATTAAGTGATTTGTGGACTTCCTTGGTACTGGCCAACCTAGGCAATTTTAAAATAATCTTAAAAGCCGAATTCTGAAGTGTTTGAATTTTTTTCAGTTGGGCCTGTGCCGATGAACGATAAAACAAATCCCCATAATCTATGATTGGTAGCACCATCGTTTTGTACAATAATAATAGTGTTTTCTCATCACAAGAATTATACAGTTTAGACATCGCATGAATTTTTGTTTTCACCGCAAATACCTTTTTTCTAAGAAAATATTTATAGTTCAACCTTTCGTCAACCTCCATCCCAAGGAATTTGTACTCAGACACATTCTCACGTTTCTGTTCACCAATGCTATAATCGACAATATTTTTGGGGTCACTCTTTGACCTGATAGTTAGATTCTTACATTTCTTTATGTTTAAAGAAATTTTATTAACCTCACACCATCTTACAATGTTGTTCAGGTCATTCTGTAACTCAATATTCTTATCTTTACCTAATTGCCTTTCCTTATATAATACCGTATCATCGGCAAATAGCTGTATATTACAATTTTCGACTACTTTATAAAGGTTGTTAATATATACGATAAATAACAAGGGTCCTAAACTGGTACCCTGAGGAACCCCACATGTCACCGGCTTTAAGGAAGAGAGGGTACTCCCAACCAATACTCTCTGCGTTCTGTCATTAAGGTAGTTATTAAACCAAGAGTGAGCTTTACCTTCTATACCAAATTTCTTTAATTTAGACAACAAAATATTATGGTTAACCGTATCAAAAGCTTTTTTAAAATCCAAAAATATCAAATCAGTTGCTTTCTTTTCATTTAAGTTAGAATAGACTCGGTTCAATAAGTGATCTAAAGCATTGTTTGTAGATTTCCCCCCCCCTAAAGCCGAATTGACATTCACACAGAAGTAAGTTATCCTCAAGATGTTTTGATACTTGTTTCTGAATACAAATTTCTAACAGCTTCGCCGGCAACTTTATACAATAAATTGGTCTATAGTTGCCGGGTGAACTCTTTTCTCCGTCCATATAGGATGTCATACGGTAGGTCAGCGTCCACTAAGCAGATTCTCATGCAATTCTTACATGATTCAGTGCAAAAAAGTCCACTGCAATGCGAAATCGCATGAAAATCGTTTTCGTGGACTATAGGCCCTTAACAATGTAATCTGGTATGTATCTGGAGAGCATTCAATAAACCTGCATTTTATAGCTGCAGTCTCAGCTAACATGAGTCAAACTGAACATTTCCCACTTCTTGTTCCATTATTCTCCAACCCATCTAAAAGTCATTTGACTAACATTTTGTGTTAACTGTTCTGTTATTTTTGCTCGGTTTCTGAAACGTCCTTATTTATCCTTATTAGCGGCATTCTCAGCTTTTACAACTTTCAAAATTACTGAATATTTTTATCTTGGAAGCTTGGTTAAAATCGCCAATTACTCCACTTCTGATTATGAAAAGTATAAATGGTAAACAGAACAAGAACTAAATGAACAGAAATCATTACCATAAAATGTAAAACCACGGCAGTTCTCAACAATTACATTATGATCTTCAAATCAAGTTTCAAAATTACTAGACCTTTTTATCCACGGGACTAATACAGGTACAATGAAAATATCATATGAAATGTTCTAATCGTCTGATCTATGGAACCTAATAGCGGAACTCCACTATAGGTAAAAAACGGCGCCGAAAGGCAAAATTCGTCGCCGACATGAGTAAAAATTCGGAAAATTCAACATGACTAAAAATTCTAGTGGAAGAGGTGGTAAAATAGGGTGTCGGCAACACATTTATTTGTTGCCAACGTTTGCAAAATATCTAATTTGATTAGATATTTCGTCGGCCAAAATTCGTTGCAGCGTTTTTTGCCGTTTTTCCCGTAGTGGAGTCCCTGCATAAGTTAGCAATATTTCGCTGCTGTTGCAATTTGATAGACAAATTTGAAAAAAGGTTTGTTCGTAATATAAATTAAGACTATTATGAAGTGCTGCGACAGAAACAACAGGGTGAAATCCAAATGCCCAGAAGGGAATAAGAAGTAAAGGGATAGGTTTCTACCAATGGTAAGTGATGGTGCAGATCTAAGCTGCATTGTAATTATGGTGGCTGGTTTGGACTTAGTCACCCGGCTAACTTATGTTAAAGACATCAAATACTTTGTCAATCAACATGAAAATATAAGGCTTGTTTTTCATGTTTTTTATAGTGGAACCTCCCCTAGCTCTAGTGGAGTTGCCCTAAATAAATTATAGTGGAACTTCACTAGAGGAAAAACGGCAGCTACAATGTTTTTTGTTGCCAACTAACATCAGTTCATTTCAGTCGGTAAGTTACTCCAGTTTCATGCTGGACACTTGAAAGGTCACTTAATGGGTTAATGGTCACTTTTGGGGAAGCAAACCTTACGGTACCATAAGTACAACATCCATGTCCCTATTTTACAAATTTCCTTCATGACTGACCTGAAAACTCTAAGGTAAAATCTTCTATTTAACCTAAGAGGGCACTGAGAGTCCTGTGTGACGTCACATTGTGGCTCCATGTTCATTTCATTATGACGTATGCTAACAGTGGCGCCTTGAATGGAGTGTTAAACTGTGGAACTACTTTTCCCTCATCTAAATGGGTAAAATTCACTAAATGCTAGATTGAACAAAGTACCACTCGGACTTTTTGATTGAATAGTAGCAAAGAATTAGATTTTCTCATAATATTTCGGGGTTATAGTGACTCTGTAAAATAGCAGTAAAAGTCATTTTCTGTAAATATGAAATTTTCTATTTTGTGGTTCAGTGACACATTAAACTAGAATGTTCGTTGATTGATGCTTGACATTTTCCATGTTCTCCGTTCAAACCGTATGCAGCGACTGTCCTGTTTGAATTTCGCGGGGCTCGAGGAACCAGCCGGTCATGTGACTCTCAGACTATTTATAACCACATAGTTTGCATTATATGGTCACATAATATATGGGTCATATTTTCAGAAAATGTACAATTGGCAGCTGTACATATTGAGTGAACATAAAACTTTAGAATCAGCTTTTGATGTCGATAATGTTTACCACCATTAGAATCCCCTTGATCTCATCTTTTCAAATATAATGATATCTCAAAATCCATTTCTTGGTACTTAGGACTCATTTTTCTGTGACACATCACATATTGTCATGCGCCCTTAGAGCAATAGGGGAGTTGCATAGCCGCCATTTTGAATCTAGATTCGCATGGAATTGTGGGACTAATGGTACAGTGTAAAATCTATAGAAAACATGCCATGTTCAGCATGAAATATTTATCAATGCTCTAATGTCAATATCCATGTGTTATAATACATGTCTCCATGACACAAGTCTCCATCTTTCCCATCATGCATTTGGTGTTCATAGATCATTTAAACAAGCTCTGATATTGGTGAAAGCATTCTTGCAATTTTCAATAAAAACATTGCAAAATATTTGTATGTCAGATTTCATCAGAATCCATCCCAGGTTGCACTGTAACAAACATGCGCAGTGAGACATTTTGATTTGAAAAATATCTTTATTCAGGACTAAGGACATTACATCACTGATGCTATTCTCAGAATTGCCTGATATTACAAAAAACTGTTACAATACTTCAGAACACACTCAGCGAGATGACAATGCAGATTTTTATATCTATATGAAGCGATAATCTAGATAATATAAATGATACAATCAATTAAATTAAAAACAATATTTCACAGACATGATGAGAATTCCCTTCAAATTTAAATTTGCGGGCCTACATATAATATCAAAGCGAACAATAGTACTGCAGGTTTTAAACCTAGGCAGTGATAGCATGACAAAAATAAAAACATTTGTTAAAAACATAATTATACCGCGTGCTCTATCAGAAATCCGTTGGGTGCAACTCCCCTATTGCTGGTGGAGAACCCTGAGGTCTGGGCATCATTGACCCTGGGAAACGTTGCATCTGTGGCTCTTATATAGGGGCTAGTGGAGGACAGGCTGGAGTAGTAAGTATGTTTACCCTCCTGCCTTCCCAGGCTTGATATGCCTCGCCATCTTAAGGGTCAGATTTTCAGAAAATGCTCAATCTACAGTTCTACACATCTATCAAATTTGTGAAGATTGTGAAGATGGATAAATACTAGGTATATCTGAGTGTAGTCTATATTGTATTTATTCAATAAATCTGTCTGGTTATGTTGAACTGCATTTTGAACCTGATTTTTGCCTTAAATTTGGGTTATTTGAGAGGATTGGTGAAGGTGAATTGTACACTTTCCGAAGACTTGACCCTTAGTGCTAAAGTAAGGACAAATCTGCTGGTGCAATAGTCTTATGTTAGGGTTCAATGTGGTATTTCATATCAACTCCCTTATGGGTGAAAGCGCCAGAAAATGTACAACTCACCTTCACCAATCCTCTAAAATAACCCAAATTTCAGACTAAAAAAGAGTTCAAAACACAGTTCAACCTAACCAAACAGATTGCTAGAATCAATGCAATGTCAAATATACTCGAATTTACCTTGTATTGACCAAATTGCAGCCTGATTTAGCAGGATTTACTAAATGTGTACCCTACCCAACCCAATATGTGAAAAGCAGACAACAAAATTAGTACTGAAGTGTTGCATGTAAGCTGCGAGATGATTCCACAATGCTATAGAAGAACTATTAGAATTTTAAATTTATTTTGGGAAAACAGGACGAATAATTTAAATATGGGAGGTATAGATCATAACAATAATTTAAGGGATCAGGGGAGGCTAGAGGTGGATAAATGGAAGAAAGAAAGTATTAGAGGGAGTTCGATGGGGAAAGTTAAAGTATTGTGGAACACATTACCAGCAGATTTAAGAGATTTGAATGACAAGAAAGTTTTTAAAGAATTAAAAAAGCTATATACAAATATATTTGTGGACTCTGGAGAAATCTGGAGTTTGGGGTGAATATCCCCTTGACTCTCCATGTGAGGTATATTCTGTAAAAATGTATTATTATAGCACATGTTGTTCGTAAGAAGAAAAGAAACATAGGAAACCGAAATATATATGTACATAGGAAATATTATATTACATGATTATGTGTTTGTGTAATGACCCTTTTCGTGAAGAAAGCTACATTTCTGACTGTTAAATATATAACTGATAGGATACACCCTTTGGAATATATTAGTAAGACACAACGCAGGGGGAGGTTTTTATTTTTTCATTGTTTTTTTCATTTATTTTAATTTTCTCAATAGATTATTTTAACTAAAATATTACTATTCCTTTTTGTGAGGTTGTAGTAAATGCCTAATGTGCGAGGCTCTTATTTTCTGTTCTTATCTGGTAGAATTTGTGATATATATATATAGATATAGAATTTTTTTTGAAGAACTATGATAGATATATCATTATTATTATTATTATTATCCTTTTTGTATAGACAACAGCATACTCTGAGAATACTGTAACTGTTACATAATGTTTATTTGCTGAATAAAAATATTTAAATACAAATACCCTTTACCCGTATCCCTCTCCATTTCCCCCTCTCCCCTATCCCCCCCCTCCCTCCTCTACACCCTTTCTCACACACCCAGGACCACTTATACAAAAACCATGCTAAACTGAAGAACTAGTTTCACAAACCTTAGCTCAAGCCCTAATATGGTTCGCCTACTTATTGCAACTCTTCCCTTATGCTCCATGCTAGACAGTGTAGTGGATGGGACACGACTATACCGACCTTTTCCCCCTACTACTTAGTCTGCTTGATGGTTCCCAGGGGGCGGGTCAGTGGCCGCCGGTATGAAATGTCATCTTACTGGAGGAACACTGGAGGAATAGCTTAGTATTGAAGCCAGACCTTGTATGGCCGCCTATAGCAGCTTATGGGCCAGATCTTCAGAAAATGTACAATTCGCCTTCACCAGTCCTCTCAAATAACCCACATTTAAGACAAAAATGAGCTTCAAAATGCAGTTTAACATAACAGAACTGATACTTTAAATCAATGCGATACCAAATATACTCAGATATACCCGGTATTAATCATTTTTCAGCCTCATTTAGCAGATATTACTAAATGTGTAGAGCTGCCAATTGTACATTTTCTGAAATTCTGACCCTTATGGGCCAGATGTTCAGAAAATGTACAATTGGCCTTAATTCTATTCAATTTAATTCAAAACATTTGTTATTTGCATCAATGGTGATTACAAAAATGAGGGCCCAGTTTTGAAACCTACGTTCCAAGTCTCCCACTGGGTTTCTGAGTGGTTGGTGATTGCCGAAACAAATTTACAATAAAATACTACAATAGAAATTTCATGGCTATTTCATTTGATATTCAAGGGCTATTTTCTACTTGTCTAGCTTTAGGTTTAGCTGTTTCTTTGTGTGTAGGCTTAGTTGAATATTATATATGATAATTAGCTAACACTAAGTTGTACTAACTAGAGCATGAGGTTAAAATTAGGGTACAATAATCCTTTACTAATCCTCTCAAATAACCCAAATTTAAGGCAAAAATCAGGTTTAATATACAGTTCAACATAACCAGACAGCTTTATTGAATGAATACAATGAAAAATATAGTCAGATATACCTAGTATTTATAATTTTTCACTCTAATTTAGCAGAATTTGATGGATGTGTAGGACCGTAGATTGTGCATTTTCTGAAAATCTGACCCATATATGGGCATGGTCGCCAATGGGTGTACAATTGGGCATTACCTCACAACAATTGTAATGTCTAAAATGAGTTACAAGTTACAAACTATTTTTTTTTAAACTTTTTTGTTGCAGGAAATAAAGAGAAGTGTCGGCGTAGTGATTTTTTATTTTTTCAAAAAATGTTTGCGACTTGTGAACTTTGTCTCATATTCTGACAATATGAATTTTGAGATACTATCAGATCTGAAAAGATGAGATCAAGAGGATTCCAATGATGGTAACCATTAAGGGCTTCTAATAAATAGTTATGTAATATTTTATGCATGAGAGAAAAGTTAGCAATATAGTTAGGCCAATCTTTAGTAAATTAGTTGAATATAATGACCTCAGAAATGCACAGATACATTCAGCACACACTCTTGTAATTGTGTAAATGTATTGCTACCACTAAAAACATTAAACTGTCAACTGTCCCATGAGGATTTATTGTGATAAAGATATTTTGAAAAATCCCAACACTTGTAACATATGGGCCAGATTTTCAGAAAATCTACAATTGGCAGCTCTACACAATTTTAGTAAATTCTGCTAAATCTGGCTGACAAATAATGAATACCGTGTATATCTGAGTATATTTGGGATTGCATTGATTTAAAGTATCAGTTCTGTTATGTTAAACTGCATTTTGAAGCTCATTTTTGTCTTAAATTGGGGTCATTTGAGAGGATTGGTGAAGACGAATTGTACAGGTTCTGAAAATCTGACCCATATATCATGTACCAGTCCTATGAGTGTGACTAAAGGTCCATTCCCATTACCACCACCAGCCGGCCGATACTTGCCGGCTGTATTACTTTAACATAATAGCTATGTAATTTAGTTGTCATTGTTTATGTTGTATTCTCATGATTATTCTCGTAGGGATGGTTGGAAGAACTGCTTATAGCAGAAACTGTAAACCTTTTTCTTAGGAAATAAAAGTTATATATATATATATAACATTGTGTTTTTTGCCGTGCGGCAGCCGTACACCAAGGTCAACAAAAAAATAGGTGTTTCCGACTTATCTGGCTGAAAACTAGGTAGGGGCGGTTGTAACTTTTTTATAAATTGTTTTTAGGAAACCAACTCTCTAAAATTTCTATTTTATAGCAATAGTTATTAGGTATGGTAACAAAAATCGGGTATGATCAAACAGATCTTTAGGTTGGGGAAGGTTTTTCTAGGTAGGAGGAATAAATTGGAAACACACCTAAGCTATTTTCCCCAATCAGCCGTTGTAATGTGAAGGGGCCGCCTTTAGATATGAGTCAGATTTTCAGAAAATGTACAATTGGCAGCTGTACACATTTAGTAAATCCTGCTAGATTAGGCTGCAATTTGGTCAATATTAGGTAAATACGAGTATATTCGGCATTGCATTGATTCTAGCAAACTGGCTAGGTTGAACTGTATTTTGAACGTTATTTTCCGTCTAAAATTTGGGTTATTTGAGAAGATTGGCGAAGTTAAATTGTACATTTTCTGAAAATCTGCCCCATATGGCTCTGGCTTGAGCAGCTCAGATCAATGGTTAGTGTACAACCAGAGCAGTAATAGCGAGCCATTACGTCTATATATAGCAATAATCAGACCTGCATGATACTTAGCCTGGGGCCGGGGAAAGCATGGCACTCCATAATGTCAATGGTTAACATTACAGCTGCCTATCCACACGACATCCCGTCATTTTCATGTTTGTGTCCATAAACTAGAAGCATTGATTTGCCCAAGAGGATTATACATGTATTTACATGTTGTGCTATTGTGACTTAGGTCAGCTTTTGCTGTTGTCTGTATCGATTGAGATCAACTGAGACAAATTTACACAGATTGAGATGGACGGACACACATCAAGACAGACTGAGACAGACTGAGACAGACTGAGACATACTGAGACATACTGAGACATACTGAGACACACTGAGACACACTGAGACAGAGTGAGTCAGACTCAGGCAGATTGAGACAGATGGAGACAGACTGAGACTTACTGAGACATACTGAGACATACTGAGACATACTGAGACATACTGAGACATACTGAGACATACTGAGACATACTGAGACATACTGAGACAAACTGAGACATACTGAGACATACTGAGACAGACTGAGACAGACTGAGACATACTGAGACACACTGAGACATACTGAGACATACTGAGACATACTGAGACATACTGAGACAAACTGAGACATACTGAGACATACTGAGACATACTGAGACAGACTGAGACAGACTGAGACAGACTGAGACAGACTGAGACAGACTGAGATATACTGAGACACACTGAGACATACTGAGACATACAGAGACAGACTGAGACAGCATGAGACACACTGAGACACACTGAGACATACTGAGACAAACTGAGACACACTGAGACAGACTATAAGATGCCGAAACAAGCTAAAACAGATTCAGACAGACTCACACAGACTCACATAAACTAATGGAAATTATTACATGTTATCAACTTTCACAATGCTCATGTAAACTGACTGTTACATGGTAAACCTGTTATATCCAATCATTAGGATAGAATCTGTGTCATTAATCATTCATTTTACATGCCAAATTGCCTGTATTAAAAAAGCCTGACTATTTCTGGTGCCTAAGAATATCTAAAAACACATTCATAAAAGTATATATTTAGACAAAATTAAAAGTGCCAACATGCTGATTTGTATCAGAATTTAATCTTAGATCCTAGATAAATTTATAATTTATTGAAATAATCCTGATATTTTGGTTAATTTACCGATATTCTTGCCCAAACTTTAGGTAGGTTCCTGATTGGTACGGATACGTTTACAGTTACGTCTAGGTTAGACTTGCTGAACCTCACTAATAATAATATTCATTCATCGTGCTGAACCACACAAGAAATGCCTATCTGGGTCAGATTTTCAGAAAATGTACAATCGGCAGCTGTACACTTTGGGTACATTCTGCCAAATAAGTGGGTAAATTTGAATAAATCTGAGTATATTCGGCATTGCATTGATTCTAGCAATCGGTTGGTTAGGTTGAACTGTATTTTGAACTTTATTTTCGTCTGAAATTTGGGTTATTTGAGAGGATTGGTGAAGGTGAATTGTACATTTTATGTTGACTCCATCCATCTACCCCAACACAAATCCTTATTTCATTACCCAGTAATTGTTTGGCCAAACTAATTGAGATATCATAATGCCGACCATAATTAGAGTTATAGGTAGCCGACCCCAAACATAATTATCCACTTTTTACCTCATACTTTCAGTCCCTAGGAAGCCTATGTGGCTGATTGTTTGTTGCCAATAGACGGTTTTTCTTCCTTTTCACTCGCCCCAGTCAATAGGGTAAGATTTTCAGAAAATGTACAATTGGCCTTCACCAATCCTCTCAAATAACCCAAATTTCAGACAAAAATAAAATTCAAAACACAGTTCAGCCTAACAAAACACATTGCTAGAATCAATGCAATCCCAAATATACTCGGATTTACCTAGTATTGACCAAATTTCGCTTAATTTAGCTTAATGTACTAAATGTGTACAGCTGCCAATTTTGCATGTTCTCAAAATCTGACCCAATATGAAAGGTGCTGTGACATAACCAAAGATGGCAAAGAAGAAATGGGATTGAGGAGAAAGTAATAACATTGCAAGGGGGTGGAATATAATAGGGCAATAGGGGACTTGCCTAGCCGCCATTTTGAATCTTGATTCGCATGGAATTATGGAACTAATGGTATAGTTTAGAATTTATAGAAATCATGTCATGTATGGAATATTTACAGCTGCCAATTGTACATTTTCAGAAAATATGACCCTTATACATTTTGTGTCTGTATTTATGAATTCGGTCATTATACCCTTTAATTCCGTCCACCGCATTTTTTGTATTCTGTCCCAGCATTTATTTATTTGGTGTCAGTTTAAAAAAGATTTTGTGGGTGTATTTTATAATTCGGTCTGTCTGACTACCAGAAAAACACAGAATTATGTAGGTATCACTTATAGGTTAACCTCATATATGGTGTAGGATCTAGCTCGTCGCACGTTTTCCTTGGTAGACAATTAGGTGTAGTATGTGGGGTGTAGTATGTGGGGTGTAGTATGTGGGGTGTAGTATGTGGGGTGTAGGATGGTGGGTGTAGTATGTTATGGTGTAGTATGTTATGGTGTAGTATGTAGTGGGGTAGGATGGTGGGTGTAGTATGTTATGGTGTAGTATGTTATGGTGTAGTATGTAGTGGGGTAGGATGGTGGGTGTAGTATGTTATGGTGTAGTATGTTATGGTGTAGTATGTAGTGGGGTAGGATGGTGGGTGTAGTATGTTATGGTGTAGTATGTAGTGGGGTAGGATGGTGGGTGTAGTATGTTATGGTGTAGTATGTAGTGGGGTAGGATGGTGGGTGTAGTATGTTATGGTGTAGTATGTTATGGTGTAGTATGTAGTGGGGTAGGAGCCAACGAGGTAGTTTTGTTCAACTCGGTACCAATATTGAATCAATGCGAATCAATATTCAAGATGGCGGACATACAAATGCCCTATTGCAAAGTTCCAGCAACTCTTTCTCAATTACAACCAATTTGTCGGCAATAGATTGAGTTTGTGTGCGTATTATCCACCCCAACACACCTCTAAGACTCTCTGTGATGATACAACAGAAGGAGAAGAAGGGGAAAGAGACCTGGGCGCTTTTCAGTGCTGAAATAGAACTCCACTGCTTGCTCTAGTACGTCTTTTCTCCATTAAATGGGTCAGATTCTCAGAAAATGCACAATCTACAGTTCTACACATCTATCAAATTCTGCTAAATTAGAGTGAAAATTGATTAATACTAGGTATATCTGAGTGTATTCTGAATTGTATTCATTCAATACATCTGTCTGGTTATGTTAAACTGTATTTTGAAACTGATTTTCGTCTCATTTTTGCCTTAAATTTGGGTTATTTCAGAGGATTGGGGAAGACCAATTTGACTTAAATTTGGGTTATGTGAGAGGATTGGGGAAGGGCAATTGTACGTTTTCTGAAGATCTGACCCATAAACAACTTTCTAGATTGGGTTTGCTTAACGTTAGCTCGACATGTCAGGTACAATTCACCTTCACAGAGACAAACAATTAATGGGGTTCAAAATACAGGTCAACCTAATCAGTCCTCTCAGACAACCCCATATTGAGACTAATGAGTTCAAAATACAGTTAAACTTCTCCCAAATAGCCCCACAGTGAGATGTATATATTTATTATACACGCATTGTTCTGAAAACAACATATCTAGAGTGATTTATGCATAGTGCGTATTTCACTAGTGATTTATGTAGGGTTGTCATGGCAACCAATCTGGTTTTTTTACTAAGATAACCGGTAAAATACAAATTTATGACTCGATTTTTTTCCATTTTCATGATTGAAAGCATGTATAATAAATCTGTTAACTAACGAGTTTGTTTAAGTCGCTTGGAATATTGCACTCATTGCTACGCAACTCGTGCAATATTCACGCTCCTTCAACCAACTCGTTAGTTAACCTATATAAATCTGAGGTTCAACAGCCAAACATATCATCTGTAGAGAGTGAGTGGTTTATGATATACACTATATGGGTCAGATTTTCTGAAAATGTACAATTGGCAGCTGTATACATTGAGTAAATTCTGCTAAATTAGGCTGCAATTTGGTCAATACTAGGTAAATTTGAGTATATTCGACATTGCAATGATTCTAGCAGTCCGTTTGGTTAGGTTGAACTGTATTTTGAACTTTTGTTTGGTCTGAAATTTGGGGTATTCGAGATAATTGGCGATGGTGAATTGTACATTTTCTGAAAATCTGACCCATATACAAACATAAATTAAAAGCAAGAAAGAGGTTCAGCGGAACATTAGATATCCCCACGGCGGCAGTAATGTACAAATAGTTACTGGATGCGTTAGTGTTGTGTTGGTGCGTTGTGGTTGCTAAATCTCTCTATTACTGGATGCGTTAGTGTTGTGTTGGTGCGTTGTGGTTGCTAAAGCTCCCAATTAACTAAGAAACAGAAGCAATGCAATGAGGAGAGAACAAGAGAGGTATAGGAGAGAGGTATAGGAGAGAGGTATAGGAGAGAGGTAGAGGAGAGAGGTATAGGAGAGAGGTATAGGAGAGAGGTAGAGGAGAGAGGTAGAGGAGAGAGGTAGAGGAGAGAGGTAGAGGAGAGAGGTAGAGGAGAGAGGGTAGAGGAGAGGGGTAGAGGAGAGAGGTAGAGGAGAGAGGTAGAGGAGAGAGGGTAGTAATGGTAGTACAAGAGAGCTTCTAACTGTTAGCAACCATGTCGTGAATTACAACCAGTCTGTGAGCAGGGAGGAGAAGAGAATGAGGGGGAGAGAATGAGGGGAAGGAGAGCGAGAGGAGAGAACGAAGGGAAGGGATGGGAGAAGAAGGATCTGGAGGAAAGGAGGGGGAGGAGGAGAGAAGGGGGAGAAGGAGGGAAAGGAGGAGAACGACGAGGAGGAGGAGAAGGGGGAGGAGGAGAAGGAGGAGAAGGACGAAAAGGAGGAGAAAGGGGTTGAGGAGAAGGAGGAGGAAGAGAAGAAGGAGGGGACTGAGGAGGAGGAGGAAGAGGTGCGGCAGGAGAAAACGGAG
>OW804096.1:137988971-138071471 GCA_942159475.1 Sthenelais limicola | reverse complement strand
GAAGATATGCATTCTCACTATGTATAGGGTCAGATCTTCAAAAAATGTACAACTGGCTTTCACCAATCCTCTCAAATAACCCAAATTTAAGACTGGAATTAGGTTTAAAATATAGCTTAACATAACCAGACAGATTTGCTGAATGAATACAATACAGAATATACTCAGATATACCTAGTATTTATCATTTGCACTCTAATTTAGCAGAAATTGATAAATGTTGGGTAGTACTACTGTACCACTTCCCCCCACAGCCCCTCCTCCTATACCACCCCCTGCTGGTCCCTCCCCCTCTCCAGTACCTCCCCCTATGGTTGGAGGAGGGACCTGGATTGGTTAGGTTCTCCTAGCCCTCCCCCTCCTCCTGTACCTCCCCCTATGCTTGGTGGAGGGACCTGGATTGGTTAGGTTCTCCTAGCCCGCCCCCTCCTCCTGTACCTCCCCCTATGGTTGGAGGATAGACATGGATTGGTTAGGTTCTCCTAGGCCGCCCCCTCCTCCTGTACCTCCCTCTATGCTTGGTGGAGAGACATGGATTGGTTAGGTTCTCCTAGCCTGCCCCCTCCTCCTGTACCTCCCCCTATGGTTGGAGGATAGACATGGATTGGTTAGGTTCTCCTAGCCCGCCCCCTCCTCCTGTACCTCCCCCTATGGTTGGAGGAGGGACCTGGATTGGTTAGGTTCTCCTAGCCTGCCCCCTCCTCCTGTACCTCCCCCTATGGTTGGAGGAGAGACTTGGATTGGTTAGGTTCTCCTAGCCCACCCCCTCCTCCTGTACCTCCCCCTCTGCTTAGAGGATAGACATGGATTGGTTAGGTTCTCCTAGCCAGCCCCCTCCTCCTGTACCTCCCCCTCTGCTTAGACAATAGACAAGGATTGGTTAGGTTCTCCTAGCCCGCCCCCTCCTCCTGTACCTCCCCCTATGCTTGGAGGAGAGACATGGATTGGTTAGGTTCTCCTAGCCCGCCCCCTCCTCCTGTACCTCCCTCAATGCTTGGAGGAGAGACATGGATTGGTTAGGTTCTCCTAGCCTGCCCCCTCCTCCTGTACCTCCCTCTATGCTTGGAGGATAGACATGGATTGGTTAGGTTCTCCTAGCCTGCCCCCTCCTCCTGTACCTCCCCCTATGCTTGGTGGAGAGACATGGATTGGTTAGGTTCTCCTAGCCTGCCCCCTCCTCCTGTACCTCCCTCTATGCTTGGAGGAGAGACATGGATTGGTTAGTTTGGCAAGGTGATGAGGCAAGGACATAAATCTGTCTGTGTGTCCTGTCCCTAGTAATGCCTTAGGACAACAGATGGCGCATGGGACTGTCTAAATGATGAGGAGTGACGGACTGTGATTACATCACACTCTCACTCAATCTCTTCCTTCTCCAGTCGTCTTCTTCTATTCACGTCTTTTCTTAATAACGCATTCTCAGCGATTACGACAAGCACAATCTTTACTCACATTGTGACTTATAGGACTGAATTTATCAACATTCTGTTGCCGTATATGGGTCAGATTTTCAGAGAATGTACAATTGGCAGCTGTACACATTGAGTACATTCTGCAAAATTAGGCTGCAATTTGGTCAATACTAGGTAAATTTGAGTATATTTTGCATTGCATTGATTCTAGCAATGTGTTTGGTTAGGTTGAACTGAATTTGAACTTTATTTTCATCTGAAATTTGGGTTATTTGAGAAGATTGGCGAAGTTGAATTGAAATAATGAAATATAAAAGCGACCTGTCCCATCCTGCCAACCACATATAATAGTGTGTAGAACAAGTACAAAGGATATATGTGATGTGTTTCAGGAAAATGAGTCATAAGTCGCACAATTGATATTTTTCAAAATGGTTTTTTCACAAGATCACATTATTGCAATGTTCTAATTTTTAGGGAGTTTATTCCTCATAGGTATATCAATCTATGTATCAAATATCAGGACAATCTATGTAACATATCTTTTCGTTTTAAAAGTCCTTATATGGACTACATTTAGTTACTGTTTATTGACCCCCACATATATTGGAAACTTTGTTTTTCAAAAATGAAAATATCAAACTTAAAATTTAGAAATACTTATTAGATTATTAGACTGTTTACTATCATTGGAATCGGCTTGATCTCATTGTTTCAAATATAATGGTATCTCAAAATCTATTTTTTGCGACTTATGACTCATTTTCCTGAAACACATCACATATGGTAGAAATATAACATACAACCAATATACTACTCCTCTTCTCCATCACGTACATTATTTTCAGTAATCGCTGATTCTCTACAAATCTATTATACTAGAAATAACTTGAAAGAAATACAGAAATGTGCTATATGAAATAGTTAAAAAAATTAATTTAAAACCGTCACCGACACATTTTTCAAAATCATTATAGTCAAGGCAGGGTTTCTTAAAATGACAAAAAGTTAACTAATAGTCAATTTATTGTACAACCTCTTTATTCTTCTCTTGCTTCCATTCTTCTTACTCGTCATATTGCCCATTTGTCCTGCTCTTCTCGTCTCCATCTGGCGCTGTCAGTAGTAATGCCTTAGGACAACAGATGGCGCACCGGACTGTCTAAATGATGATAAGTGACGTGCCGTGATTATGTCCCTCCCTCCCTCAACCTCCAGCTTCCTTCTGTCTGCTTCCTCATCTACTCTTACTGAGTCTTCTCCATATCCTACATTTTCTGCTCTTCCTTGATCGTCCCTCCTTTCTCCTCCCCCTCATTTTCCTCCTCCCCCTTCCTTCTCATCCTCATTCCTCCTCACCCCTCCTCCTCCTCCCCATTCCTTCTCCTCCCCCTTCCTCCTCCTCCCCTTCCTCCTCCTCCCCTTTCTCCTCCTCCCCTTCCTCCACCTCCCCTTCCTCCTCCTCCCCTTCCTCCTCCTCCCCTTTCTCCTCCTCCCCTTTCTCCTCCTCCCCTTCCTCCTCCTCCCCTTCCTCCTCCTCCCCGTCCCCCTTCTCCCCTTTCCCCCTCCTCCCCGTTCTTCTCCTACCCCTTCCTCCTCCTCCTCCTCCTCCTCCCCTTCCTCCACCTCCCCTTCCTCCTCCTCCCCTTCCTCCTCCTCCCCTTTCTCCTCCACCCCTTCCTCCTCCTCCCCTTCCTCCTCCTCCCCTTTCTCCTCCTCCCCTTCCTCCTCCTCCCCTTTCCCCTTCTCCCCTTTCCCCCTCCTCCCCTTCCTTCTCCTACCCCTTCCTCCTCCTCCCCTTCCTCCTCCTCCCCTTCCTCCTCCACCCCTTCCTCCTCCTCCCCTTTCTCCTCCTCCTCCTCCCCTTCCTCCTCCTCCCCTTCCTCCTCCTCCCCTCCCTCCTCCTCCCCTTCCTCCTCCACCCCTTCCTCCTCCTCCCCTTTCTCCTCCTCCTCCTCCTCCCCTTCCTCCTCCTCCCCATTCCTTGTCATCCACCTTCCTCTTCCTCCCCCTTTCCTCCTCCTCCCCTTCCTCCTCCTCCCCTTCCTCCTCCTCCCCTTTCTCCTCCTCCCTTCCTCCTCCTCCCCTTCCTCCTCCTCCCCTTCCTCCTCCACCCCTTCCTCCTCCTCCCCTTTCTCCTCCTCCTCCTCCTCCCCTTCCTCCTCCTCCCCTTTCTCCTCCTCCCCTTCCTCCTCCTCCCCTTCCTCCTCCTCCCCTTTCTCCTCCTCCCCTTCCTCCTCCTCCCCTTTCCCCCTTCTCCCCTTCCTTCTCCTCCCCTTTCTCCTCCTCCCCTTTCCCCCTCCTCCCCTTCCTCCTCCTCCCCTTCCTCCTCCTCCCCTTCCTCCTCCTCCCCTTCCTCCTCCTCCCCTTTCTCCTCCTCCCTTCCTCCTCATCCCCTTCCTCCTCCTCCCCTTTCTCCTCCTCCCCTTCCTCCTCCTCCCCTTTCCCCTTCTCCCCTTTCCCCCTCCTCCCCTTCCTCCTCCTCCCCTTCCTCCTCCTCCCCTTCCTCCTCCTCCCCTTCCTCCTCCTCCCCTTTCTCCTCCTCCCCTTCCTCCTCCTCCCCTTCCTCCTCCTCCCCTTCCTCCTCCTCCCCTTCCTCCTCCTCCCCTTTCCCCCTTCTCCCCTTTCCCCCTTCTCCCCTTTCCCCCTCCTCCCCTTCCTTCTCCTACCCCTTCCTCCTCCTCCCCTTCCTCCTCCTCCCCTTCCTTCTCCTCCCCTTCCTCTTCCCCCTCATCTTCCTCCATCTACAAATTCTCCTCCTTATTGTTCTCCTCCTACACCTACTCCTCTTTCCTCTTCTTCCCCTCCTTTTCTTTGTTCTTCTCCACTCCTCCTTCTTCTTGTTTTCTTCATCATCAGTCTTCTTCTCCATGTTTTTCTTTTTTTTTCTCCTCCTCCTCCTCTTCTTCTTCTTCTTCTTCTTCTTCTTCTTCATTTTCTTCTCCTCCTCCTCCTTCTTCTCCTCTTTCTTTTACTTCATCTTTTTATTCTTTTACTTCTTCTTAGCCTCCTCCTTCTTCTGCTCCTCCTCTTTCTTCTTCTTCCTTTTACTTCTTCTCCTTTTACTTCTTCTCCTATTACTTCTTATTTTCTCATTCCTCTTCCTCTTCTCGTCCTTTTCGTCCTTATCCTTCTCCAGCATCCTCCCCTTCATCTTATTCCTTCACCCCTCCCCCTCCCCCCCGCTGCCCATCCCCCCACCAAGTGATGATACCACCATTGACGCAGTATTGATCCACGGTAAAACAGTCGCTGTCAATTACTGCTCACTCTCATGTCCCCTGCCGCCGCTAGAGGGAGAAGTGTGATTACTCCCTCTCCGCCTTCCCACCAGGGAGCGCTACGCTATATATATACAGCTGTTTATATCCAGGATGGAGTCAGCCATTATCTCTCTAGCCCTACACTCTATTGGAGATCTACTTGGAGCGGCTCGCCTTAGGGTTATCATTGGGTTGCTTTGATGTTTACTCTAAGTAGATCTCGAACAGAGTGTAAGCTCACAGCCTTTCATAGTCTAGGCCCAAATATGAGAGAGTCCCTTCAAACGGAGGGGAAAAGCCTCTCGCCTCAAACCACAAAGTGCCATAGTAATTCCATTAAGACCGCAAAATACCATTATAATCCCATTAGAACACCTAGTCCTAGGCAAGGAAACTGATTAGCGAAGTGAGGTTGAATCACTGACATGTACCATTCAGCCATTATCTCTCTAGGCCTACACTCTATTTAAGATCTACTTGGAGCGGCTCGCCGTATAGGGTTACCATTGGGTTGCTTTGATGTTTACTGTAGGTAGGTCTCAAACAGAGTGTACACTCATGTGTTTCAGGAAAATGAGTCCCAAGTCGCAATAATATGGATTTTGAGATATTGATATATTTGAAAAGATGAGATCATGCAGATTCTAATGACAGGACACAGTGGGCCATCTTATAAGTACTTCTATATTTTGAGTTTGATGTAGTTATGTTTGCAAATAAGTTTGCAATAGTCAAGTAATAACCTGTATTACTCCACGTTGATGTATGTACACATGCTATTTGTAGTGTGGTAATTTGCACCAGTTCCACGCGTGTGGTATGACTTCCTGTCCCCAGTAAACATAGCCATATAAGGTAAGCATAGCAATGTGTGAGCAAATATAGAACCTAAATTCGAATTTGGTACTCGGAACACTATTACACTGTCCTCGATGTTTGTTTGTTTTCGTAACCCACTCGTAATCGGCTTGTGAGCCACGAAAAAACAAACATCTTGGACAGTGCAATAGTGTCCCTTGTATCACATTCTCATCAGGTTCTATCTATTTATGTAAGATCGATAATAAATGAATCCTCGAATTGAATTGAAGTAATCAAATGTACTACAGAGTATTACTTTAGAAACGCAAGAGTATATTTAATACACTGTCTTGAAATTTGATATGTATGTATCTATATGGCTTATAAGGCTAAACATTTTAGTTAGTTTAGCGCTCTAAGTCATATGACTGCATGTACAGAATTTCAAGACAGTGCATTAGACATATCATTGTATTTACAAGGTCATCCTATGGAGTATTTTTTAACACCAAGACATTTTGCATACTTTTTTTCCAACATAAATGTATCAAACATAAAATATAGAAATACTTCTAAGATGTCCTTAATGTTAACATCATTAGAATAAGCTTCATCTCATCTTTTCAAATATAAAGATATCTCAGAATCCATTTTCATGACTTGTAACTCATTTTCCTGTAACACATCACAATTATTCTGCAACACATCTCATTTGTGATGTGTTTTAGGAAAATGAGTCACAAGTAGCAAAAAATGGATTTTGAGATATCATCATATTGGAAAAGATGAGATCAAGCCGATTCCAATGATAGTAAACATGAAGTACATCTAAGAAGTATTTCTATATCTTATGTTTGATATTTTAATTTTTGAAAAACAAGTTTGCAATATTTCTGGATGGACGTTTCCTAGTAAAGCAGCTCAATAATATTATGGTCTATAAGATGACCTTAGAAATACATGGATATATTTATTACACTTTCTTGAAAGTTGGTAAATCTATTCATGCTACAAGCAGCGTTGAGTACACGAGATATAAACACATTCCCAGAAAGGCATCGTGTGAATACCTCATTTTAAAAAAATACAAATTTTGCGACTTATGACACATTTTGCTATAACACATCACATTTGTGATATGTTTCAGGAAAATGAGTCATAAGTCGCGAAAATTAGATTTTGAGATATCATCATATTTGAAAAGATGAGACCAAGCCGATTCCAATGAATGTAAACATTAAGGACATCTAACAAGTAATTTCATCGATATTTTTATTTTTGAAAAAAAAGTATCCAATATCTTTAGGTGGATAATTACCAGTAAAGTAGCTAAATATACTCATTAGAATGATCTGAATAACGCACTGATGTAATTAATAAACAGTCTTGAATTTTGGTACATGTATTTATACACCCACAAGGACTAGACACCCCAAAAATGAAAAGATTTCAATAAAGAGATCTTGTGAAAAAAACACTTTGAAAAACACCAATTTTGCGACTTGTGACTCATTTTCCTAAAACAGATCACATTACCTCTTCTCCTGGGGTGTAGAACCACCCGCTTGACAGCCTCAGCTTGACGGGCCCAGGCTCACTCCATCCCGGGAGATACAAATTGACATCACCGCTTAGCGCTGACCCTCCTCCCAGATGCCCCCCATTAAGCCCACACTCAGTGCTGCCACCCAGCGTCCACAAGAATGATTAAAGCTCCCCCTCGGAGTGAAGCTTAGCACTATAATTACCCTATTAAAGTAGCAGTCGCTTCTGGATTAACGGCAGATTTTCTTTTTTTCACACTGGCTCTCAGTTCAATAGCACTAATCAGTGAAATAATATGTGATGTGTTCCGGGAAATGAGTCACTCTAGGTCCTAACCCTCAGATCAGATAAGAATGGTATGTCAGCCTACTTCGCTAATTGGTCTCCTCACCTAAGACTCGGCGTTTTAATGGGCAAATAATGACATTTTGGGGTCTTAATGGAGTTATAATGGCACTTTGCGGTTTCAGGCGAGAGGCTTTCCCTTCGTTTGAAGGGACTCTCCCATCTTTGGGCCTAGACTGGAGTCACAAGTCGCAAAAAATGGATTTTGAGATATCATTATATTTGAAAAGATGTTTAATATTTTTGTGTCACAAAAAAGAAGTTTGCAATATTTTTGGTGGACAATTACTTCTAAAGTAGGTAAATATACTCTATAAGATGACCTTAGAAATGCAAGGATATATTAAATACAGTCTTGAAATGTGGTACATATATTGATACAACCTCACTGAGTAGGTACCCAAACGATGAAAACATACCAATAATGAGATCCTGTGAATAAATGACTAAAAAGTACCAATCATGAGATTGTGACTCATTTTCCTGAAACACATTATGTTTATAAATAAATAATATGTTTCAGAAAAAGACGAAAAGGAATTACTTATAGCAATTACTCATAATATTGCATATTATACAGAATATACTCAGATATACCTAGTATTTATCAATTTTCACACTAATTTAGCAGAATTTGAGAGATGTGTGGAACTGTAGATTGTAGATCTTAAATCAAAGAAAGAAATACAGTTTTTTGGTTGATTTAGTGGGGAATACAGCTTTAAGTGATCTACAAAATTGCCTCATCATCCCTCGGAGTGATGAGAGGTGAAACGCTCTCACCTCCACAGATACGTCACCGATAATGATGTCCAATCAGAGGACACGTTACATCAGGTTGATGGCAATCCCCAAAGAACATATTGATGGGCGATAATTAAGAGCAATGGGAGATGGGCTGGACGGATAATCTGGATCAGGTGCCACCGGAAGCGGAAATGAATTAAGCTTCATGGTACAAGCGCCACTAGATGGCATTGGGGTCGTTTTAATGTAAGCGGTGGACACTAGAGGGGGTGTGTGTTGTGGGAGTAGAATCAAGGCAAGACGATTTCTTGCTTATATATGTGATGTGGTAAAGGTAAATGAAGAAAAAGTCTCAAAAAATGGGTTTTGAGATATCATCATTATTTGAAAGATGAGATCAAGTAGATTCCAACGAAATTAATATTCAGGAAATCAAAAAAATATTTCTTTATTCTATGTTTGATTATTGCTATGAATTGTTTTGAAAACAAAAATTCAATATTACTAGGGCAAAAATCTCTGGTAAAGTATTTCTCTATTTTATGTTTTCTGTAATACATTACCAACTTCCCCTTAACCAGCCTTGGTCCTGGTCCTGGGCCTTTTTCTCTGTCTCTCTCTGTCTCTCTCTCCCTTCTTCTCTATCTCTTATTTCCTGGGTAAGATCATAAACTGCCTCCCTCTCAGCTCTCCCGCCCTTGATAGAACCTTTATATGTGTTGATAAGGGCATAAAGCAACCAATCTCACTCACCCACCTTAACCACCCTGCATGTCCCGTACACTACAAAAACTTCTCCCCTCCCCCTCCCAACCCCCTCCCATCCCCCTCCCAACCCCCTCCCAACCCCCTCCCAACTCCTCTGCCTCACCAATCAACCTCCATGTGCCACATGTGACGATGTTAACATTCAGGAAATCAAAAAAATATATCTTTATTCTATGTTTGATTATTGCTATGAATTGCTTTGAACAAAAAATTCAATATTACTAGGGCAAAAATCTGTGGTAAAGTATTTCTCTATTTTATGTTTTCTGTAATACATTACCAACTTCCCCTTAACCAGCCTTGGTCCTGGGTTTGACCATAAAGTGCCTTTCTGTCTCTTTTTCTCTGTCTCTCTCTCCCTTCTTCTCTATCTCTATTTCCTGGGTAAGATCATGAACTGCCTCCCTCTTAGCTCCTCCGCCCTTGATAGAACCTTTATATGTGTTGATAAGGGCGTAAAGCAACCAATCTCACTCACTCACTCCCTCTCAGCTCTCCCGCCCTTGATATAACCTTAATATGTGTTGATAAGGGCGTAAAGCAACCAACCTCACTCACTCACTCCCTCTCAGCTCTCCCGCCCTTGATAGAAGCTTTATATATGTGTTGATAAGGACGTACAGCAACCAATCTCACTCACTCCCCTTAACCACCCTGCATATCCCATACACTACAAAAACTTCTCCCCTCCCCCTCCCCTCCCCCTCCCAACCCCCTCCCAACCCCCTCCCAACCCCTCTGCCTCACCAATCAACCTCCATGCGCCACATGTGACTAATGGTGTAATTAACCATGAGATACATACCGTCCAGCCGCACAAAATGGCTGCCAAATGACCAGCGGGACAAATAGGCAAGAAACAAATTGATCATGAACGCCAACAAATGAAGGAGAAGCAATTGCTTTTGCTGTGAGCAATGGCAATCAGCCACATAAGTAGCTAGAGCGATGACGGGCCCCGGTTTGATGTCTCCGTCCACCGCTCCCTCATTGCTTGAGTAACGGATGTTTTCTCAGACATGGGTCAGATTTTCAGAAAATGAACAACTCAACTTCACCAATTCTCTCAAATAACCCAAATTTCAGACGAAAATAAAGCTCAAGACACAGTTCAACCTAATGCCGAATATACTCGAATTAACCTAGAATTGACCAATTTTCAGTTTATATTTCAAAATTATTCAGCCCTCCTGGTTTTTTATTCAGTTTGGGAGAAAACATTTTTCAGTTTAATTTTCAGTTTAATTTAGCAGAATTCACTAAATGTATACAGCTGCCAACTGTACATTTTCTGGGAATCTGACCCATAAGGTTCATGGTAAAAATCTATACAAGTGGCATTTTGGGAATCTTGAATTTAAAAGAATAAAAACAAATCATTTTTGTATTTATCTTTATTTTTTTGTATTTAGCATAACACTATTTCTGTAACACATCACAGCACAGGTGGGGAACTTGAATTAAAAACAATAATAATCTATTTTTTTGTATCTATTTTTATCTAGCATATTTGTGATGTAAATAAATAATGATTAAATAAGGCTAAAATACATATATCTTGGCACATATATCTTGGCATAAAAATAGAACCCAACTCGAGATGGATATAGGATGACGCATTCACAAAACACTTGTGCATTATTTTTCCGTTTTTCCCGAGTGGCGAAGCACTCGTGTTTTGTGAATATGTGATATGTTTCAGGAAAATGAGTCATAAGTCGCGAAAATTAGATTTTGAGATATCATCATATTTGAAAAGATGAGACCAGGCCGATTCCAATGAATGTAAACATTAAGGACATCTAACAAGTAATTTCATCTTGTTAGTCAGATATTTTTATTTTTGAAAAAAAAGTATCCAATAATTTTAGGTGGATAATTACCAGTAAAGTAGCTAAATATACTCAATAGACTGATCTGAATAACGATGTAATTAATAAACAGTCTTGAATTTTGGTACATGTATTTATACACCCACAAGGACTAGACACCCCAAAAATGAAACGATTTCAATAAAGAGATCTTGTGAAAAAACACCTTGAAAAACACCAATTTCGCGACTTGTGACTCATTTTCCTAAAACAGATCACATATGTCATCCTGTATCCATCTCTCATTGAGTTATATCTTAGTATGCATGCACAACAATTTACACAATCAAAACTATTGATTTATTAAAAAGTTAAGAACCGTAAATAGAGATAAGAGAGGCACGTGATAATTGCAAATGACATGTAGGGAATCCTCAATCCTGATCCTGAAAAAAATGCATGATGGATATATAGTGTTTTCCCATTGAATAATTGTTAAATGTATTGGCTTTTAAAGAAATAGAATAAAATATATTTAGCTAATTTACTAGTGGTTGACTATTAAGAAATACTGCTAATTTGGGTTCATGCCTAATTATATATATTATTACACACATGAGCATTTAGAAAGGTGCAGTTTGGGGATGCAGTTTGGTTGATACAAACCGCTCACGTGTGCCGTTTGGCCAAAGACGTAATTTCATTGGTGCAGCGTAGGCCAGATGACGTCGTCCCGACCGCATAACTTAGGCCTACAAATTGCGGTGAATGAAGCCTCCTCGAGCTAAACTATATATATATATAACATTTTTATTTCAATACATTTCATACATATCTCCTTGTACATAGGTTGCATACATATTTTCATGGATCAAAAAGGGGTAAAACGTCTTCTACACATAGGTTTTTCCTGACGACCCTAACTAAATAAAATAACTGTCTCATCTTATTAAGCGTTGTTTGTAGTTTCATTTTTCATTGTCCTCTTATATAACTATCTTGCTTTATTTGCAACAGGTTTCAAAGGTCAAGTGGGTCTTCAGAAATAATACTCTTTCTAAGATGGAACAGAAGCCAAAGTGAACGGACCAATACGGCGACAGACAACAAACTTCCTTTTGGCTTAATTTGCTGAAGGTTTTCTTGCCTTACAAGGATTCAACTATAGGCTAAACAAGTTAAATTTACTTTTTAACATCCAAATAGAGTGTGTAATAAATAGCAAATGGCCCTCTGTTCGGGTTCAAACTGATCTCGACCCATCAGAAAATGGGAACTCACCCCTTCGGGGTTCGTCCCGTTTTCTGATGGGTCTCGATCAGTTTGAACCCTCCATCGTGCCATTTGCTATAAGAACTACTTATCAGACATGCTATTGTAGTGGATGGGAAGTTATAAATAGCCCTCTGCATCAAGAGTGTGTTGTTGATCAAATGTCCTTGACATTCCAGTGCCTTGGTAACGCTTCACTGAACACGGATTGAGCTTCCGGATTTGTGCTAGTTGCAAGACAACTGTGTTTTACTATTATCACCCATTTGCAGGATTCTTATATTGTATTCAACTACAGCAGAATGTGTATTATGTAACCATTTACTGTATTCCTCTACGACCTATTCTTATGTACTGTATTTACTGGTAATGTTCACCTGGTGCGACACCTCTTTTACTTTGTGAGGACAAGCATGACTTGCTTCTGCCTGTAAGCTATAGCTGTTGGATCTTGGATCGGATCGTTCGGTCTTGTTTCGATTTGCAGTCTGGTCATGGGTGGCAATAAATACTAATATGAGCCGTTCTATGTTGGTGTTATTCTTTGCCTTTGTCGAGATCTGGATCCGTCGGAGAAAGAACCTGGGTTGGGTGATCGTCTGGTAATTAGAGCCATTTACTATCGATGGAATTCACTACACTAATGTTTAAAATTTAAAGTTTTCAAATATAATGTAATATAAATCTCAAAAATATATTATAATATGTTATCTCAAAATCAATTTTCTTGCGACTTTTTTCTATAACACATCACAAGTATATTTGCATGAACCCGGTTTTGTGTCCGGAGCCATGAAAACGACTGGTGTAATTAGAGAATGTTGAAGTAAACAAATGAGTCTTTGTGATCATCTACTTCAAGACCTATTTGCAACAGGTTTCAAAGGTCAAGTGGGTCTTCAGAAATAATACTCTTTCTAAGATGGAACAGAAGCCAAAGTGAACGGACCAATACGGCGACAGACAACAAACTTCCTTTTGGCTTAATTTGCTGAAGGTTTTCTTGCCATACAAGGATCCTCTAAAGAGGTTTTTTCTCAGGGGTGCGTGGGGATATGGTTAAAATTTTCAGAAAATGTACAATTGGCAGCTGTACACATTTAGTAAATTTTGCTAAATTAGGCTGCAATTTGGTCAATACAAGGTAAAACTGAGTATATTTGGCATTGCATTGATTCTAGCTATATGTTTGGTTAGGTTGAACTGAATTTTGAACTTTATTTTCGTCTAAAATTTGGGTTATTTGAGAGGATTGGTGAAGGTTAATTGTACATTTTCTGATGATCTGACCCACATATATTCAAGTGGTTATTGGACACATGTCCTTAGATAACAAGCGAGTTTTTTGTATTTGTGTATCATGAGGCTATATTGTAGAGTAAATTGGTCAGATTTTCAGAAAATGTACAATTGGCAGCTCTACATATTTAATCATTTCTGCTAAATTCTGCTAAAAAAATAATAAATTTAGGGTATATGTGAGTATATTTGGTATTTGCATTGATTTAAAGTATCAGTTATGTTATGTTAAACTGCATTTTGAAACTCATCTGTCTTAAATGTGTGTTATTTGAGAGGATTGGTGAAGACTAATGGTACATTTTCTGAAAATATGACCCAAATGCCAAAGGGGTCAGTAAGTTTCTCTCTTATACGGGATGTGCATGTCTCACTGTGCATGTCTGTCACAGTGCATGCTGGGATAGATCCAGTTCAGGTCTGACATACAAATATTTGGCAACTTTTTTATAACAAATTGCAAAATTGTTTTCACCAATATCATAGCTTTTATAAATGATCAACGAAAACCAAATGCATGATGGGAAAGATGAAGGCCTGTGTTATAGAAACATGTAAAACATATGGATATTGACATTAGAGCATGGATAAATAGTCCATGCTGAACATGACATGTTTTCTATAGATTTTATACTGTAACATTAGTCCCATAATTCTATGCAAATCAAAATTCAAAATGACGGCTATGCAAGTCCTCTATTGTCTGATTTATGGAACCTAAGTTAGCAATATTTTGCTGCTGTTACAATTTGATATACAAATTTAAAGAAAGATTTTTTCGGCGAGTCGCCATAATATAAATTAAGACTATTATGAAGTGCTGCGACAGAAACAACAGGGTGAAATCCAAACGCCCAGAAGGGAATAAGAAGTAAAGGGATAGGTTTCTACCAATGCTAATTGAGGGCGCTGATCTAAGCTGCATTGTAATCATGGTGTAATGAAAATATAAGGCTTGTTTTACTTGTTTTCTTTTACGGAGAGATTTCATAGTTTCCGAGGGTATTTCTAAGGATTCTGTCAGCGCTACTTCAAACGGCCTAGGACAGCTCTGATAACTTTCATTTTTTCTCTTTTTTTAGGACAGCTCTGATTGAAAGCTAACCCACTGTATGAATATATGTCATGCCATACTTTTTCATAAGTAGTGTAATGTAAATGTAATAACTATTTCATCTTCTTTCTTGTAGGTGAGTGTGCTTTACTATTCACAGACTAAAGTCGGTAAGTTACTCCAGTTTCAGGCTGGACACTTGAAAGGTCACTAAAAGTTGTGATGTGTTTCAGGAAAATGAGTCACAAGTCACAAAATTGATATTTTTCAAAATAATCTTTTTTACAAGTTCTCGTTATTGCAATGTTCTGATCTTTAGGGGGTTTAGTACTCATAGTCATATAAATCTATGTAACAAATTTCAGGACATTGTATTAAATAAATCCTTGCATTTCGAAGGCCTTTGTATGGAGTATATTTAGTTACTTTACTGGTAAATACCCATCCAGAAATATTGCATAATATATCTTTTTTTTCCCAAAAAGGTCACTAAAAGTTGGCTGAGATGTTAAGGCTTCTGACGTCATCTGACGTAATTGTAATTAAACTCAGTGACATAGTGCTCAACCAAGAGGAAGTGTTATATCTATATTCTATAGTCTAACCTCTCAATACATGTGAATAGAAATTGTATGGGTCAGATTTTCAGAAAAGGTACAATTGGCAGCTGTACACATTTAGTAAATTCTGCTAAATTAGGCTGCAATTTGGTCAATACTTGGTAAATTCGGGTATATTTGGCATTGCATTGATTCTAGCAATCTGTTTGGTTAGATTCAACTGTATTTTGAACTTTATTTTCGTCTGAAATTTGTGTTATTTGAGAGGATTGGTGGAGGCCAATTGTGCATTTTCTGAAAACCTGACCCGTACAGTGAAGAGCTATTGTATCAGGATAGATGAATAGAGATCGGAGACTTTGAATCTGCTTTCTATCAGACTAAAACATACAGGAAGGAATACATGGTTGTGGTTAACTGTGAGTGGCTATAACAATTCAATTTCAATTCAATTCAAACTATTCTTCATTAGTACGTAAATATGTTGTACAAATAGGAGCCATGTTTCAGAAACGTATTCCTGGTCTTCCTGCATGGTCCTTGACTACAGGGGTGTATAATTTTTAGTAATGTGTGTAAAGACCAGAAAGTTATTAGTTGCTACACTAAAATGTGATGTGTTCCGGGAAAATGAGTCATAAGTCGCAAAAAATAGATTTGGAGATACCATTATATTTGAAAAGATGAGGTCAAGCCGATTCCAATGATAGTAAACAGTCTAATGAAATAATGAGTATTTCTAGATTTTAAGTTTAATATTTTCGTTTTTGAAAAAAAAAAGTTTCCAATATTTCTGGGGGTCACTAAACACTAAAGTAACTAAATGTAGTCCATATGAGGACCTTTAAAACGAAAGGATACATTACATAGATTGTCCTGAAATTCGATTCATCGATTGACATAACTACAAGTTACAAACTCTCCAAGAATCAGAACATTCCAATAATGAGATCTTGTGAAAAAAACTCTTTGAAAAATATCAATTTTGCGACTTATGACTCATTTTCTTGAAACACATCGCAAATATCTTTGTTGTTACACAAACTGTCTACATGAAATATTTAGACTATTTGGACATAGTAAGTCAGCATTAATGAATAGAATAAATAGAGTCAAATAAAATACAATAAGATAAACTGAAAAAATAAACAGTCAGGGCCATATAAATTGTCACATTTTCCTGACTAAACTTGAATATCGGTTATATAATGTATAGAGATTATGTATAGAAATTATTAAGTATAACCACTTTGATGTTACCTGATCCTGTTACTGGAGTTGCACAATACTGTAATTAATTTATTTAATGATGAGTAAGTATAGTTTAGGAATAGTTTAGCATTAATTTAGAATATTACTAATAATAAGGTTAATCATTTAACGTCATGATTATATGATAATGATGATTATATGCGTGAATGGGGATAACTTGAATGATACAATTTAATGCAAAAACAATAAATATTCCAAATGGAGGAATCTTCAGTGAGTAATGTCACAGAACTAATTGGAAAGATGATATGTGAATCATGCCAAGAAAGATGCATATTTGAATAAAAAGTAACATTTAATTGTGATTCAGTGAAGGAATAAATGGGTCTATTGATGGTATTTCCCCTGTTTGATAGCAAGAATTGCGCCGAGGCTGCCCCCCCCCCCCCATCCGCCCCCCATCCCGCCATGGGTCAGATTTTCAAAAAATGCACAAATTACAGTTCAACACATCTCTCAAATTCTGCTAAATTAGAGTGAAAATTAATAAATACTATTTATATCTGAGTATAACATGTATTGTATTTATTCAATAAATCTGTCTGGTTCTGTTGAAGTGTATTTTGAAGCTCATTTTTGTCTTAAATTAGGGTCATTTGAAAGAAGTGATGAAGGCGAGTTGTACATTTTCTGAAAATCTGACCCCAATGCCCCCACTTTCAACGGCCTCCTGTGGCTGCCCGTTAAAATGGTATTGGCCCGGGAGATAAATCGTACCAGATCATTTGAGAAAGGAAACATTCCAGACGGCAGACAACTCGACCGCAGAACTGCTATAAAAAGTCCTTCCTCGTTTGAGAAATTATGAATTTGTTACCTGTCTGCAAATCGTAATCTCAGGATCAAATTAAAATAACTTGGATTGAAATAATACGGCCATATTTTTTCTATTATAGCTGGTAATTTGGGCGAGTTTAATTTTGTAGCCTCTGTATACATTTATGGGTCATATTTTCAGAGAATGTACAATTCGCCTTCACCAATCCTCTCAAATAACCCACATTTAAGACAGAAATGAGCTTCAAAATGCAGTTTAACATAACAAAACAGATACTATAAATCAATGTGATCCCAAAGACACTCAGATATACCCGGTATTCTTCATTTTTCAGCCTAATTTAGCAGAACCTCCTTATGTGTAGAGCTGCCAATTGTACATTTACAGAAAATCTGACCCATATATCAAAGTGGATACGTCAATTCTGACATTTTAAAATTAATCGATGGTTTCTAACTTTAGCAATATGATAAAAAACCATTTTGAAAATAGTGGGATTCTGGTGTATAAAAGAAATAAATAAGTTGGGAAATGGCCTGGTTTTCCACCAAGTAGAACAGGTCAAAATCATTTAATATTGTATCATTGTTTTTGGATGAGTCGGCAATGAAGCTACTTCATCATAGAACATTTGGATGAAGTCGCCAGAAATTGTACAATTCACCTTCAACAATCCTCTCAAATAACCCAAATTTCAGACGAAAATAAAGTTCGAAACACAGTTCAACCGAACCAAACAGACTGCTAGAATATTTGCAATGTTGAATATACTCGAATTTACCTAGTATTGGCCAAATTTCAGCCTAATTTAGCAGAATTCACTAAATATGTACAGCTGCCAATTGTACATTTTCTGAAAATCTGACCCATTTCACATTGTTCACGTTAATTAGCTTGTAATATAATTGTTATTTACAATGACAGTGATATATGTGATGACTCAATGAAGACAATAGAGAAATGCAGAAGAGAATGGGTAAATGAAGAGAATGGTTAAAAAAAACCAGATTGGTTAATTGAAGAGAATGATTAGAGAAAAGAAATTTATAAAGAAAAAGAATGTTTAAAGAAAGAAAATGGTTAAAGAAAGAGATATGCAAGATATATCAGACGGCTTTAAAACCTCCCCCATGACAGAGTAGTCGTCCGATCACAATCTCCATGATCGATAATAAATCTATCGATCAATCAATCAATCAATCAAGTATACCATATTTTAATAATATAGTGTAATTCCAGAAAAAGAACAAACAAGTGGAAAAGACCTAAAATATGAACATTTTGTTAAGAGAAGAGTTGTAATAATATTATCGACGCTTATGGGCACTCTAAGAAAAGCAATGGGTTCATTGACTGAGACATGACCCTTTTCTATGTAACTGTATGATGATTTGGAAATAAAAACACTTATATATATATAATCAATCAATCAAAGAGAATGGTTAAATTAAGAGAATGGTTCAATGAATATAATGTTTAAAGAAAGAGAAAGGTAAAAGGAAGCAAAATGTTAAAATAAGAGAATGATTATAAATACTCCTGATTATTAATCATGATGACCCAAATTTGTTGGAACCCCAAATTGCCCCCTGACCCCACCCCCTCCATAAACCCCCCACTCAGTCCCACCTTTTATTTGATAAAATTCCGTATTCAACTCCATAATTTCAAGAAATTTAATTTGAAAGGCTGAATTTCATTGAAAGCCCACATGCTGTCCCCTTTATGATCGCTTGTCCACAATGGAACTTTGGAAATGTTTGTTTTTATCGTCCATTGTTGGCTCTTAAATGGCTGCGGCGAATGGGCGATCAGAGAGCTTAAAGGGCAATATGGGCGGGAGCGATAATACGACAGGTCGATGTTACCTTCAATTATTCAATATGAAAATGTCACTGTGTTTATAAATCAAGGCTTGATGGTGATCGCCTGTACTGTTACAATGCACTATTTGGGTCAGATTTTCAGAAAATGTACAATTGGCAGCTCTACACATTTAAGAAATTCTCCTAAATTAGGCTGAAAAATGATGAATACCGGGTATATCTGAGTGAATTTTGGTGTCGCATTGATTCAAAGTATCAGTTCTGTTAGGTTGAACTGGATTTTGAAGCTCATTTTTGTCTTAAAAGTGGGTTATTTGAGAGGATTGGAGAAGACGAAGTGTACATTTTCTGGAAACCTGACCCATTTAATACTGAAGATATTTGAGAATATATAGAGAGAATGGAACAACCTGCCAATAATCGAACATCTTTTATTACAACGGCTGGTTCAATTCTATATTCATTATATGTGCATACAATTTGATCAAAATTATTATCATCAGATATCAATGAAAACGTATAAAACAAGTATCAGAGACACTCCAAACACCCTGACCCTGTCTATGCCCATGAATTTGTTTATGTACTTCACGGAAAGCCAAGGCGCTTGTATAATTGTTAATTGCATGGTTTGCCCACATAGAACTATGAAATTAACAACTTAAACAAGCCTTCATATCTCCGCGAAGCATGTCAACAAATCGATAGGCATAGGCCTACAGTTTGGTGGTAACGTTAGAGCTATTGTTAGACAAACTCTACATTTTTATTGTACATTTACATTTTTATTGTATGCCTACGATACAAATATTTTTATTGAACCCCACTTATTGCACCTCTTAAGAGGGATGCATATATAATAAAGCATAATAATAGCTGGGTAAGAGCACCAGATAAGTTTAGTTTCAGTTATATTTATTCAGCTGTATCACCACAATTTTCCTTGCAGTTGTCAGCGATCACTGATTGAATACAATAATTATGTGATGTGTTTCAGGAAAATGAATCACAAGTAGCAAAATTCATAGCATGAATTGTTTTGTTTAGAAAATATTTTATTCAGGTCTACAGTTACACAATTCCAAGACAGTGTATTAAATACATCTATGCATTTCTAAGGTCATTTTATAGAGCTCTTTTTTATAAAAAACTATAAAGCTCAAAATATACAAACACTTATTAGAATCGGCATGATCTCATCTTTTCAAATAGGCCTATGCTTATAACTCAAAATTTGTTTTTTTGCAACTTGTGACTCATTTTCCTGTAACACATCACATTATAACGAATACAAATGTTTACTTGTAAAGATTTGTTTACTTGTAAAGATTACTTGTAAACAAGAGGCACAACTCCCATTTATCGCTCATAAATGTGATCCGTTTTAGGAAAATGAGTCATAAGTCGCAATTTGATATGGATTTTGAGATATTATCATGTATTTGAAACCATCTGATCAAGCCGATTCCAATAATAATAAACATTAAGGACATTTAATAAGTATTTGTATATTTTAAATTTGATATTCTTTTTTTAAAAAATAGTTTGCAATATCTTTGGGGTGGACAATTACTAGTAAAGAAGCTAAATATACACTATAAGATGACCTTAGTAATGCAAGATACATTTATTACAATGTCTTGAAATTTAATACCTGAAATCAAGCTACTAGCAGCTCCGAGAACCCCAAAAATGGAAACATTCTAAGCAAGGGTTCTCATAAATAATCTACTTTGAAAAATGTCAATTTTGCGACTTGTAACTCATTGTGCTGAAACACATGACCAATATGAAGAGCTATAACAATGTATTGCAGGCGATTAATCACATTGTCGTGACCGTTATTGTGAAAGGTAACCCTCATGAATATCAATGGTGGCACTTAATCTCTCAACGTGTCAAGAGCTTTAACGCAGGCCGCCAAACTGACACTGTTTAATTACTGAGATCATACCATTTGTCTGCCTGACATGAACAAGTGCTATAGCGTGTGTTGCGGGTCTCCTAGTTCAGCACTTAGGGCCTCCAGAACCACCTGGAGGATCAGATTTTCATAAAATGCACAATCTACACTTACACACATCTCTCAAATTCTGCTAAATTAGAGTGACAATTGATAGATACTAGGTATATAAGAGTTTATTATACACGCATTGCTCTGAAAACAGCGTATCTAGAGTGATTTACGCATAGTGTGTATTTCACTAGTGATTTACGTGGGGTTGTCATGGCAACCAATCTGTTTTTTTACTGAGATTACCAGTAAAATTCAAATTTATTACTCGATTTTTTTCTATTTTCATGATTGAAAGCATGTATAATAAATCTGTTATCTTGTTAAGTCGTTGGTTTCAGTCGCTTAGAATATTGCACTCGTTGCTACGCAACTCTTGCAATAGTCATGCTCCTTCAACCAACTCATTAGTTAACCTGTATACATTCAGTATTGTATTCATTCAATAAATATGTTACATGGCTATGCACATCCCCTACTTACAGGTTGGGCTCCACTGACCCTGCTGTAGCCTACAAGTTCATGCATCACTACTTTATTGAGTGATAGTTAGTGATCCCTACTACTTCATGTATCCAATAGAGTGGTCGCCACCGACTCACCCCAACCCTACACACTTCACTGCAAGTGAAAACGTCTTTGTACTAAACGTTTTTGAAGACGGTTTTTTTTGTCTCCTTTTAGAAGACGGTATTTTCCCGTTACCATGTTCAAAAACGTTTAGCCACTATAGGCACTTGTCGGAGGAAATGATACTCTTATCATGACAGACGTAGCTACCTGTTATGGTATTACTATCTTTGCAAAGTAAAGAATTCTTGAAATGAAATGAAATGAAATGAAATGAAATATTACCGTCTAGGCATTAAAAACCGTCTTCAATAGCGTATCAGAAAACGTTTAGATAATCGGGAACAAAATCATCCAGGCTGCTTATTTATTCCTTATTCATCGCTCATTATTGTCAATATTGAACTAAGTTCCAAGGTTGTTGTTGGGACAGATTTTCTGAAAATGCACAATCAATACTGCTACACGTCTATCAAATACTGCTAAATTAGAGTGAAAATATATAAATACTAGGTATATCTGAGTGTATTCTGTATTGTGTTCATTCAATACATCTGTCAACTTAAATCTGGGTTATTTGAGAGAAATGGTGCAGACCAATTGTATGTTTTCTGAAGATCTTACCCTCATAACTGAAAGGTTTCATCGTACAAATGTAATTGGTGAACCATTGTTTTATTTTTTTTGTCAAAGTACCTTCTTAGAAAAAAAATATATATATATATGGCGCAATGCAAGTTATATTATAAGGGAGTTACAAGGCCTCTAATGGTGGTTTACCATACAATCATATATAGTGCAATATACGTTACACTATAAGGGAGCTAGAGTGCAATATAAGTTATACTATGAGGGAGTTACAAGGCCTCGAAGAGCGGTTTTCCATACAATCATATAGTGCAATACAAGTTACACTATAAGGGAGTTAGAGTGCAATATAAGTTACACTATGAGGGAGTTACAAGGCCTCTAAGAGTGGTTTACCATACAATCATATAGTGCAATATAAGTTACACTATAAGGGAGTTAGAGTGCAATATAAGTTACACTATGAGGGAGTTACAAGGCCTCTAAGAGTGGTTTACCATACAATCATATAGTGCAATACAAGTTACACTATAAGGGAGTTACAAGGCCTCTAAGAGTGGTTTACCATACAATCATATATAGTGCAATATAAGTTACACTATGGGGGAGGTACAAGGCCCCTAAGAGTGGTTTACCATACAATCATATATAGTGCAATACAAGTTACACTATAAGGGAGTTAGTGTGCAATATAAGTTACACTATGAGGGAGTTACAAGGCCCCTAAGAGTGGTTTACCATACAATCATATATAGTGCAATATAAGTTACACTATGAGGGAGGTACAAGGCCTCTAAGAGTGGTTTACCATACAATCATATATAGTGCAATATAAGTTACACTATGAGGGAGGTACAAGGCCTCTAAGAGTGGTTTACCTTACAATCATATATAGTGCAATATAAGTTACACTATGAGGGAGGTACAAGGCCCCTAAGAGTGGTTTACCATACATAGTGAAACTGGCCGTGGGTCATGCATTGATGAGTTATTGAGTGGCACACTCTGAGTGTGACATTTATGGGCAGGTGAGTGGAGAAATATAATGGTGTCCGGGTTATGTCATTGTTGCACATGTTGCTATAGGGTGTGTGAACACCTGCACACGTCAATATATACCAATATACCTGGGCAAATAAACATACGGAGAGTTACCTGCAGATCTATAGTTAACTTCGGTGGACTTGATTAGTATAACACCTGTATTCTATTGTTGTTTTGTATTGTGTTTTACCAGGCTGTTTAGTACAGCTCCTATAGCTGGTCTTCCATTAACTCCTGGGGTAGTATACTACCATCTAGTGCTGTATGATGTTTTACCAGGCTGTTTAGTTCAGCTCCTATAGCTGGTCTTCCACTAACCCCTGGGGTTGTATACTGCCATGTATTGCTGTCTGATTATTTACCAGGCTGTTTACTTCAGCTCCCATAGCTGGTATTCCACTAACTCCTGGGGTAGTATACTATAATCTATTGTTGTATGTTTACCAGGCTGTTTAGTTCAGCTCCTATAGCTGGTCTTCCACTAACTCCTGAGGTAGTATACTGCCATGTATTGCTGTCTGATTATTTACCAGGCTGTTTAGTGCAGCTCCTATAGCTGGTCTTCCATTAACTCCTGGGGTAGTATACTGCCATCTAGTGCTGTATGATGTTTACCAGGCTGTTTAGTACAGCTCCTATAGCTGGTTTTCCACTAACTTCTGAGGTAGTATACTGCCATCTAGTGCTGTATGATGTTTACCAGGCTGTTTAGAACAGCTACTATTGCTAGTCTTCCACTAACATAGATCTGTTGTTATTTTATTGTAATTCCTCTCCCTTTCCATGACTTAGGATAAGAGAGAATCTTATTCTCTTTTTACCAGTGCCTAGTTTGGGATAAAAATGTTGTATCTCCTATAAATATATTGTTATATAGTGTTTCACCAGGCTGTTTAGTTCAGCTCCTATAGCTGGTCTTCCACTAACCCCTGGGGTAGTATACTACCATCTATTATGGACTTAGAAGGTTGTGGTTTGGAGGGGAAGAGTCTTATGGCATGGGATAGAGGGCGAGCGATAGCGAGCTCTCTATCCCATGTCCATAAGGCTATTCCCTCCAAACCACAACCTTCCAAGTCCTTTAGGGGTCGACCACAGACTCTATCCGCTGGTAGGATTGTCCGTTACAAGGGCAATTTAGGGACAAAACTGGACCAGAGACCCCTAATGGTGTATGATGTTTACCAGGCTGTTTAGTACAGCTCCTAAAGCTGGTCTTCCACTAACTCCTGTGGTAGTATACTGCCATATATTGGTGTATGATGTTTTACCAGGCTGTTTAGTGCAGCTCCTAAAGCTGGTCTTTCACTAACTCCTGGGGTAGTATACTACCATCTATTGTTGTATGTTTTAACAGGCTGTTTAGTTCAGCTCCTAAAGCTGGTCTTCTACTAACTCCTGGGGAAGTATACATAGAGAGAATGGGACGAGCCGGCAATAATCGAAAATTTATAGGACAAGATTCATCCACATAAGCGCGATGCCGTAGGCAGAGTGCTTATGTGGACGAATCAAGTCCTATAAATTTTTTATTATTGCCATCGAGTTCCATTCTATATTTATCATATGTGCATAAAACTTGATCATATGTCATCAAATATCACTGAAAAAATATTAAAGAAGCACTGCCTTGCTGACAGCCCCACTGACAGCCCTGCTGACAGCTTCATTAGTATAGGCTTATTTATATTGTTAACTTAAAACGTTCCTATTGTGGCCATTTCTTGAGCTACATTAGTAAAACGTATATCATTGGATAGAGAATTTCTATTTAATGATATGGTTTTTATTATGAATTTCTATAATCATAGTACCAGAATCACGGGAGGATTACCGATCACGGGGATTTTTTCACATGCTCCGCGGAGAGCCAAAGCTCTGCGAAGCATAACAACAGAGCTATTTTTAGACACGTCCTATATGAATATTTTCATAGCACCCCACTCATAGCACGTCTCATATAGAATGCGCATATAACAATATCGTCTATTGCTGTATGATGTTTTATCAGGCTGTTTAGTGCAGCTCCTATAGCTGGCCTTCCACTAACTCCTGGGATAGTATACTACCATCTATTGTTGTATGATGTTTCACCAGGATGTTTAGGTCAGCTCCTATAGCTGGTCTTCTACTAAAATAGATATATTATTGTATATTTCTTTACAGGGATATTTAGTACCATTTTTCCCAAAACAAATCACATATAGTCTACCTTGCATGTTTTCCAGCATTGATTGGCAGTAACAACTATACCAGTAGATACATTACTATCTATCAAAGAGAGTTTGCCTTATCTCATGTGAGCTGTGGAATAGTTCAGACCAAAAATTGGCAGAGGCCAACTGGACCTCTGTCAACCAACTGCCCCTCAGGTTATACAGCTAAACCATTTCATAAATAAAGTTCACAAAACTGTTTGCCAAGTCCTCTAAGGTCATCAAACTTTGTTTCATGCTCTGGATATTTTTTTTTTTCTTTTTTGAAAATCTTTAATTTCTTTAACCTGACTTCTGGGCTGCTACAGTGCTAAGTTTGTCGTCTCGCGGGGTTTCCTGGACGAAAAGACAACTGAGTACACTAGCATGAAAGGGAGCTCTGGCTATTAAGTTATTCAAATAATGAGTCACAAGTTTTAAAAAATAGATTTTGAGATATCAAATTTGAAAAGATGAGATCAAGCCGATTATAATGATGGTAAACTTGAAGGACATTTAATAAGTATATCTATATTCTAAGTTTGATATTTTTGTTTTTGAAAAATAAGTTTGAACAATTTCTGGATGGACAATTACAATTAAAGTAGCTAAGTATACTTCATGTGATGAGTTCAGAAATACAGGGATAACTTTAATACAAGTTCTTAAAATTGAGTACACTTATTCATATGACTCGAATCCCGGTGGAAGAACTACTTAGACTATGTCTATATAGACTACCGAATTACCACATTGTAGGTAAGATCGTAACGCAATAAAGAACACTTGAATTGAATTGAATTGAATCATTAAACACCTCAAAGATGACAAGATTCCTAAAAACATTTGGTGAATAGAATACTTTGAAATATTTTAATTTTGTAACTTCTGACTTATTTTTCTGTAACGAATCACATGTATGTACAAAGGTACACTAGACAGGGACGTATTACCATGGGTATAAGAATATCTCGTAGGCAGAGTCCGATTTGGAAGAGAAATATTCTGTTATATGATGTTACTAAAAGGGCATTACAAATCTTAAGAGATTTTCATAGACGAAATGATATTGGTGGAGAACCTTTCGTATTGTATATTCTAATATACATCATTTTATATAGGGTCAGATCTTCAGAAAACGTACAATTGGCCTTCACCATTCCTCTCAAATAACCCACATTCAAGTCGAAAATCAGGATCAAAATACAATTCAACAAAACCAGACAGATTTATTGAATGAATACAATACATAATACACTCAGATATACCTAGTATTTATCAATTTTCACTCTAATTTAGCAGAGTTTAATAGATGTGTAGAACTGTAGATTGTGCATTTTCTGAAAATCTGACCCTATAGTAGAATTCCAGGGTGGGGCAATCTCTTATTTCCATGAACCCCCATGCCCTGGCCTCCCTATATATGTATATGGGTCTGATTTTCAGAAAATGTACAATTGGCCTTCACCTATCCTCTCAAATAACCCAAACTTCAGTCAAAAATAAAGATCAAAATACAGTTCAAGCTAGCCAAACAGATTGCTAGATTCAATGCAATGTCAAATATACTTGAATTTAGCAAGTATTGACAACATTTCAGCTTAATTTAGCAGAATTTACTAAATGAGTACAGCTGTCAATTGTACATTTTCTGAAAATCTGACCCGTATGTACCTCTCTATAGACTATGCTATATATAGGTACGCTTGTGTAATTAAAACCTATATGGGTAGTATACTCCCCCTTCTTAGCATCTTGGGTAGTATCCCCCCTACTATTGGAGATTGCCAACCAGCGCATGCGCGCTAGGTCGCGTGGGACGCGCCCACGCCCTATGACTAAATAAAGTAGTTAACATCAACAAGCCGCCGTGTTCACTTGCTTTTCCCTTACATTATATTCAATAATATAACATACTGGTGGAGAACTAAACGGTCCAAATGATACCTAAAAGGAGCGGAAGAATTTCCGATCCAGCTTATAAAGGGACTACAGATTATAGAAAAGTTTTAGGACATAGGGAAAAAAGCATTTTTAAAAGCAAAGAACGCGAATTGGTAAAGGCATCCAAGCCCTCAACGCAGGAAAAAGGCAAGCCTCAACAGAAACCTGCGGAAAAGAAAGATTTACCAATAGCAGAATCACCTGTTTTTGCTAAGAAGGTGGCGGATCAAAAGAAGGAATTACAAGCGTTTCTGAGCACAGGAGGAATAAAACCTACAGTTATTCCAAACTATTCTCAGGACGATAGTTTTATCAACTACAGATCGGCTGTGGAAGACACAGGTAGTAGTTCCTCTACCATTTCTACGCTAGCAGAAACCACTGAGAGATTCAGACTATACGATTTCCAAGCCTTGACTGATATGCAAAAGGAAGAGGAAGCGAGGCAACAATAGCACGAAGCTTTACAAGCGAAAGAAAAGTCATGGTGGGAAACGATCAGAGCAGAGGACGCGAAAAAGAAGAAAGAGTACGCTGAGGCCTTACAAAGGGACAAACAAAAAGCTTGGGAAATCAGGGCTGAAGAGAAGCGAAGACACGAGGCTCAAATCGCAGAGGAAGAAAGAAGAAAAGCTTTAGCCCTAGAAAACGAACGAAAAATCGAATCAGCTAGATTAGAAAGAGAAAGAGCCCAGCAGGCCCACGAAAAGTGGCAACGCGAGGAAAAAGTAAGGATAGACGAGGAAAAAGCTCAGCAGGCTCACGAAAAGTGGCAACGCCAAGAAGAATTAAGGTGGAAAAAGGAACAAGAAAGAAAGGAACACGTTGCCGAAATCCTCAAGGAACAAAAGAGACAAAGAAGAGTAGAGGAAGAGGGCCGCAGAATTAAACAGGAAAAAATGGCGGCCGCAGCTAGACAAAACAAGGAGAAATCCAATGACTCAGAGACTTATCAGCAAGAATTCCAACCGTGGATGAAAGAAGCCATGGAATATATGGCCAGAGGCCCACAGAAGGAATATTCTAACGATAGAGAAGAGAAAAGGGATAGAGTCCTCGGAGATTTAGCCGCATTAATTCAACAAATGATGGTGACCCAGGATAGAATAATTACAAAAAATACAGATCTTCACAAGGAGGTGCTTAGAACTCACGAAGACATAGCTGGGAGAAGTAATGCCCATCAAGACGAGAAAATAGAACGATTAACCTCTACATTATCGGGGGTTGTCGATAAATTGGATGAAATCAAACCTGTGCTAGGAGATGGAGGAACGAGAAAAATGTTAGTACAACCTCCAAAAGAATTCTCTTACCCTACCGCTCTAATGTCTGCCCAAAATTTCATGACAGAATACGACGAATTTACCAAAAGCTTAAAGGCCGACGATGAACTGAAAATGTCAGGTCTGGCGAAATACTTGGATGGGGAGGCAAAGGCATATTTCGATCAGTTTAAGGTAATTATGCCAAGAGCAGATTTCTACACTTTCAGAAGAGCATTTGAGACTAAATTCGAGTCACTAAGCTATGATGAACGACTGAAAGATTATAGTAATAGAAAACAAGGAAAGGACGAGAGAGTGAGGTCATACGACAGGGAGAAAAAGGTTCTTCTAATAAGGTCGCCACTGCCGGAGATAGCAAAGGTTGATTTATATGTGAATGGACTAAAAGAAAGCCTCAGCAAGCTAGTTTTAGCAGATGTGCCGACAACATTGGAACAAGCCTCACAGTTAGCCAGAAAAGCAGAAGTTTGGCTGGCAACCCAGAATGGAGAGAAAAAGGTGGAAATCGCGGAGGTAAATTACATGAACTATAATAACCCAAACGCCAATTATACACCACACCAGAGTAGGGATCCATCAAAGGGGTCTAATACTAGCAGAGAATCATCAAAAACCAGGGATTCTTCACGAGGAAGACAAGGGTATCAGGAGGCTCGAGATAAAAGCAAGGAGAGAAGGGACAAGAGCATGGAGAGACGCCAGGGATATCAACCCTATTTCCAGCAATATAACCCTTACCCTTACCAGCCGTACCCGCAACCTTACTATCCATATCAACAGCAATTCCAGCCACAATTCCCCCAACATTTCCAACAGTTCCAGCCCTACCCGTATTTCGCCCAGCAAGCTTCTAGATCGAGCAGCAAGGAGAGAGGCAGAAGTAAAGAGAGAAAGTTCGACAGTACTTCTACCACTACAGGTAGTTCGTCAAGATCTTCAAGCAAAGATAAAAGGCGAAAATCACAGGAGGACAAGAACAGACCCCCAACTCCTCATCCAAATGGGACGAAGGAAAACTAGAGCCTGGCAGCGATGGGAGCAATCACTGTCAGACAAATAGCCTAGAGAACAATAAGGAAATGTCCACGGATGTGAATTATGAACAATGTGAAACAGAGCTAGACGGCCAGCTAACGCTGAAGAAAGGTAGGGAAAGTCCCATAATTCTAAATGTCAGCAAGGGTTGTATTAATATTGAGATGGAAACATTTAAATTACCAGTGTTGATAGATACGGGAGCTAACTATTCCTTTATTTCAGGCAGTTTTTTCAGGGCTTTAAGAGCAAAATTAAAAGCTATGAAGATAAAAAATTGTCACGTTAGAGTCTATGTGGCGGACGGCTCTGCACAGACCGCTAGAAAAAAGGTTATTATTTCGTTTGTCTCTGAAGGGAATACATTTATTAACACCTTCATAGTAGTACCTAAATTAAAGAGATCTGTGATTTTGGGTACAGATTTCCTCAAGAACTACAGAGCAAACATCGACTTTGATATTTATAAGAGGAGACATATTATTAGGGCGACCAAGAAATACGTGTTGGAGCCCTCGACAGAACTGATTTGTACTAATCAGGTAGTCGCACATATGAATCTATCCGAAACGATTGGTATAACAGAAAATATGTTCAGAAAAAGACCAGTAAAATACTTGGTAAAAAGAGTTCTAACCAAACCAAAGGGTCACTCAAACAGAATAGCAATGTGTATATTTAACGGTTCAACCGACAGATTGGTTATACCCCAAGGGTCTATTGTAGGATTATATTCTATCTGCGACGAGAAAGACTTTGTGGAGGTAAACTCGATAGAGGAATCTAAAGTAACTGAATCAGATGGTAATTCGAAGCAAATCTCGTACCAATTGGGAGAGAATTTGAACGAAGATCAGAAAGAAGATGTGAATAAATTACTACAAGAATACGGGGATCTGTTTGTAGGTAAAGATAAAGCCCTGGGGAGGACAACTATTTATGAACACCCAATCGATTTAAAAGAAAATTACCAGTCGAAACAATTCAAGTCTTATAGGGTAAACCCAGTGATTAGGCAAGAAATGAAGAAAGCTTTGGACACCCAGGTAAACCAGGGGGTTATCGAAAAAACCGACGAGATTTTGGAATTTACATCTCCAGCCTTTTTGGTGGCTAAGCCAGGGTCAACTAGAGGGAATAGAGCTTATCGTCTTGTCGTGGACTTTAGGTTCCTGAATAATCAGATCCGTGACCAGAGTAAGCTATTTCCCTCAGCAGAGGAAACCCTAGAAAAAGTGGGAGAGCTAAAAGGTAAATATTTCTCAAAGATGGACTGTCATTCTGGCTTCCACCAAATTCCCATTAGAAAAGGGGACGAGAAACTCACCGGTTTTTCAACACCTTACGGTAATTATGTATACAAAGTGATGCCCATGGGCTTGAAAACTTGTCCAAGAGCCTTTCACGGGGTGGTAGATACTCTGCTATCAGACTTGAAGTCGGCAGTATTTTACATTGACGATATTCTCATTGCAAACAGCAGTTGGGAAGATCACGTCAGGGACCTGGAAAGATTGTTTAAAATTTTCAGGAAAGCAAACATAAAATTCAAGGAGGAAAAATGTGTATTTGGGGTAACACAGGTCCCATTCTTGGGTTTTATGGTTAATGAAGAAGGGATATCGCCAGATCCAGAAAAGGTAGAGCCTATACGAACACACCCAAGACCGAAAAAGTTAAAGGATGTGAGGGCTTTCAATGGATTGGCAAATTATTATAGATCATTTATCCCAAATTTTAGTGACATTATGAGACCATTGTACGCTTTAACAAAAGCGAAAAACAAATTTGTGTGGACCAAGGAGTGTGAAGGTTCGTTCCAAAGAATAAAAGATTTGATCTGTAAGAAAGTAACCCTACGATATCCAGATTACTCTAAAGAAATGGTCATCAGTTCAGATGCTAGCGATTTTGCGATCGGGGCGGTAATCGCCCAGCTACATAAGGGCAACGTATTGAGACCAATAGCTTTTGCAGGTAGATCACTAAACTCAGCCGAACAGAAGTACTCTACGACTGATCGGGAACTTTTATCCACGAAATTTGGCTTAGAAAAGTTTGGTCACTACGTACATGGAACGAAGTTCAAAATCCTGACGGACCATGCAGCCCTACTGGCTTTAAAATCGAAGCAAAATTTACAGGGTAGAATGGCCAGGTATCTGGAATATTTCAATCAATTTGATTACGAGATCGAACACGTGAAAGGAAAATTAAATTCAGTAGCTGATTGTCTTAGTAGAAGAGACTATAAACAACCTAAGATTATTCCAGAACACATAGAAAGTTCGGAAAAAGGCGTTTCTTTTCACCCAATCGATGCAGTCAAACCTTTTGAGGAGTCAGATGCCCTCGAGAACTATCCTATCTTGAAGTACAAACATCACTCGATTCTGAAAGCAGGGTCACCAACAGAAAAAACGATCCTCCACGAGGCTGACGTAGACATAATTTCAGCATCTTGCGAGCCAGTACAGACTCGAGCTGCAAGTAAAGCAGAAATACTAGATAAATCAGCAAAAATCCCAAAATCGAGAGATAAAGAATTTTATGGTGAAGGTAATACAGTCGAGAATCCTTTAAATAATGAAGAGATTATCAAACTCCAAGCAGAGGATGAGTTCTGCTCGGAAATGAGCGACTTTATTTGCCATAATAAACTACCAAAAGACGATAAAAGATCTAGAGAAATCCTCCTAACAAATGATAAATTCTTTATTGAGGGGGATGTTCTATATAGGGTCCCAACAAGAGTTAAAGGAGACCCACAATTAGTCCAGACCGTCGTCCCAGGAAGCTATGTGAAAACATTACTAAAGATATTACATAGCAGGCCGCTGGGCGGACACGTAGGATCAACTAAATTATTAAAGTTGATACAACCAAGGTATTTCTGGAAAAGGATGTCAAGAGATATAGTGGATTTTGTGGGCTCTTGCGATATTTGTTTACAAGCTAAAAAGATGAAACATCCCATAAACCCTCCTTTGACAATTAGGGACAGAGCACCCTACCCATTTTCACACCTTGTGATAGATAGCATGGGACCAATGACACAGTCGTCAACGGGTTTCCGCTATATTCAAGTATGCGTGGATTATTTTTCCAGATTCGTTTTTGCTTGGCCTACCAGAGCAATAGATTCAGGACACCTTAAACACGAATTCTATGAGAAGGTAATATGCCAGGTAGGGGTCCCACAGGTTCTCCATTCGGACAACGGGCCATGCTTTGCAAGCACAGAGTTTGGCGATTTCTGTAAATCAATGGGAATAAAACAGGTATTCGGGGCAAGTTGGAGACCCAGCTGCCAAGGTTTAGTGGAGAAAAATAATTCCACGATCATAGAACACCTAAAAACTTTTATTTCAGCCAATCAGAAAAATTGGGATCGCTACCTACAAAGCGTGATTTTTGCTTTAAACACAACAGATTCGTATAGTTTGGGGTATAGCCCTTTTATCTTAGCAACAGGGAGATCGGTAAAAACACCCCCAGACGCAGCTCTGGCAGGACCAGACACGAACGATACAGTGTTAAATACACTGGCAAAAATAGTAAAGGTTCAGAAAGAATTAGCAATTACCGCCTCTAGAAACTTAGAAAAATCCCAAGAAAAAATGAAGGATCGACATGATTCAAAATCTAGGGAGGTTGAGCTAGAAGCAGGTAGAATTGTGTATGTAAAAATACACAGATTGCTAGATAACATGACTAGTAAGAAATTACAAATGGCTTTCTGCGGTCCGATGCTGATTACTGAAAGGTTTAGCCCAACGACAGTAAAGCTGAGGGACTTAAAGAACAATAAAGATTTGCCAAAGCCAGTTCACATCGCCCACATAAAGCCTTTAAGGGCTGAGCTATCAAAGGAGCTGGTAAACAATTTATCTATCGATTTATCAGACAAAGAGTGGGAGGCTTTGGAAAATGCCAGCGTCAGTAATTAAAGAGTCGATAAGGCCACTCATACGGGACCAGGCTTGTAAAGATTTTAACAGCTGGTATCAACAGGATTAGTAATCGTAGCTTTACCAAAGGGGCTAGCGAATTGGCAGCTTGGCTTACACAAATAAGAGGCCACGCTAAAGTACCCAAGCCGACCTTTGTCCCGGCTTTGACGCCACTAACAACTCGCAATCAGTCAACCCCATTAATTAAAACCTTTGTCTAAAGGGGGACGCGACAAACAAAGCGACCGGGGAGGCGAACCTTAAAAATAAAGCTAAAAGGGTTGCATTAACAAAGGTCAGGAAGGTAATTTTAAGGAGATAGACCATTCTAAGCAAGACACTCGAGGGAAGAACTACCTAGAGAAAAAAATATTATATCACAATGGCTATCACCAGACTCCAACAGGAAATTTCTGAAGAGGAGAAGAAAGAGCTAGAATTAGAACAGATTACTAATGACTTTACTAGGACCTACTGGTATAACGTATCGATAGGATTTCAACCAGTACAAGAACCAGAGAATAATGGCTCAGCGTGGGAAACCGAAGACTGGGAGAGTGAATTACTAGAAGAGCAAAAGGAAAAGCCGGGGAGTTTTAAGAACTTCAAACTGACAAAATTTTTGGACGAGGATAAGTTATTAAGGGAAGCGAACAGGTTCAAGCTCATCTAGATTGGGTAATTATATTTTTCCAAGACATTTCTTTGTTTATGCTATCCGTAAGATAAGCCTGGGAAAGGCGGTGGCAAGCTACCCGATTAATAAATAAGGATTACAGGATAGAGATAAAATAAGTACGACGTGACTAACTAGGGGCAGGCTTAGAAAAATAAATCAAGGATAAATACTTTATAGATACAAAAACCCAGGGGAAGGGGATTAGTTTAGGCAGCCTCAGATACAGTCGCCGATTCATGAAAACCCTGGACTGCATACTTAAGCAGCAGGTTGCTAGGGACTGGTTGTTAACACATACTCCAATGTTTGGCGTCAGGAGAGTTTGGTGGGATGTGCGTAGACTCACACTTGGGCTGCAGCGGCTTGGCCAAAGCTGGCTAGGTTACACACCTAGGACTGGTATAAGGGGGCGTGTCACTTCATCGGCTAAGTAGCGTCCCTGGTCACCCACGCTGTAGTTATATAGGTCACACTTGAAGTGACGCTATCCTAGAGTCGGACACTTCCACCCTGGACTCCGAACTTTACAGAAGTAAACCTGCACGTCTCCTGTGGAGAAAAGACAACAGTCTCACGATGAGAAGTTCGACCATATTTTTATGGTGAGTCATTCAAAACTAGCATTTTCTTGTGCCTATACCCTGTTCCAAGGATAGGAACTGTGAGGTTTGCAATTGTATCACGGATTACATTTTGGCTATTTGTATGAAATTATGTTAAAATGTTAAGATGGGAAAAAGTTTATCTGCTAGGGTTAACCAAAATCTTTTCTTTTACCATTTATTCTAGGTTATGCCTTATGGCGACCAGCGCCATTAGTTCAGAAGTATTACGACAGAACTATGGGGTTATGTTCAGAAAAGTTGAGGAAATGTTAGATACCCAGACAAATCTGCACTTTGTGAGAATCTCGATACCTATAACCGTGCCGCAACAAGTCTATAAAATTTCAGAATTTAGATCGGAGTATGTCTACTTTAACCGATTTTTGGAAGATTCAAAGAAGCTCCAAGCAGTGCTCGGCGCACAGAATAATAGAACCTATGATAGGATTATTCACGTTTTAGATAGTATGACTATTACCAGACCAAAAAGAAGAGGTTTTCAATTCATCGGTAATGCTCTAAACTTAGCGGTAGGAACGGCCACAGAACCAGAGTTTCAGGCGATGTCGTCCGATCTATCCAGAGTAATAGAGGCCATGCGAGAAACCGAGCTATCTGAAATAGAAAGAGATGAATTAACTTTGGATATAGCGGAAAATGCAGATGTTATGGCTCAGTTCGCTAATAAACTAAGAGGTCAGACCATTAGACAATTCTCTAAGGCAGACCACGATTTACAAATCCTAGTAAAGGAATTCGACGACAGAGTAAACTTTACAGACGCAAACGTAGCAGGTATTTTGACTATGGAAGAACAACTATCGAATATTGATGTCCAGTTGCAATATAAGCAAGCCGCAGATACTCTCTTAAGAGCACTCGACGATTTACAGTCATCTTATCTGCCTATGGTTGTATTATCTAAGCAACAGGTACAATATGCGGTGAGCCTTCTCACACAGAAATTGAAACAGCAAACTCCAAACGCTAAACCTTTAGGAGATTATAACGAGTGGAGAAGAAATATCGATGCTTCCTATAGAGGACATATACTAACAGTAACGATAAAAATCAAATTTAGCTACGCCCCCCATCGCTATAACCTCTACAAACCAGTCATTTTTCCAATTCCGATCCACGCCCATACCCATCAAGCTCTCGGTTATACTATGCTACAACACGATGAGAACATCCTTCTAGGCATCAGTAGTAACGAAAATTTCTTTGTAGAACTTGGGGAGGATATGCAGGAGGTATGTGGTCTGGAGGAATCGAGTTATTTCTGCAAAAAGAGTATAATGGAATTTAGCGTGAGGGAACCGTCATGTTTAGTATCAATTTTTGCGGATAACAAGGAGGCGATTATGAAGTTGTGTCATTTCAAAACATTTTTGACCTTGGCAACGCCTTCAATCCATATTCCGTTAGATAATTACAAACATATTCTTATAAATAACGGAGACACAGGAATGGTATCGTGCAGGGGAGAACCTAGCAATACAATTAAACTAGCTATTTTCTCTATTGTATCATTACCATGCGGATGTGAGATTCAGTTTAAGTTTGCAACGATAGCAGCAAAAACAAATGGCTGCAGCGACAGACATAATGTTCTCGAAGTTAGAGCAGGCTTTAATATGCCCATAGCCATGGCTTTCCATCTGGATATAAAAGACTTGGAGGCAAATTCTATGCATAATCATTTGATTAAATTACATTTACCAAACGAGATCAACTTACAAAAGGCTTTCAGCCAAGTGCCTCAAGAGATACTTGATAATGGTTTAAATGTAGTAGAAATGGCGAAGGAAATGTTAAAAAACGACACCTTACATCTGTCGCAGTGGAACAAACTGCATCTCACTTTCAAAGATTTAGGAAAGGTTTCACCGATCACTTGGATTTCGTTAATATTGTCTAGTATATCTTTGGCAATGGTGATAATTCTTGTGTACAAATTGAACAGGTACATAGGCTTCCTGTGCATCGCACCGGCGACAAATGGCCTCAACATATCGCGCCTAAGCCTGAAGCCCTATCGTATCGGCAAATACCTCAGGAAAGCCCCTACCATCCCGACCTTTGACAAGCTCCCACGATTCAAGATCGAGGAGATGGATCATACGGACTGGGCAACAATCATCTTAGCTTGCATAGTGGCCATATTCATTATAAAGTTAATTTGGAAACATTGTGGCTGCCTAAGGGATAAATGCATGAAATGTTGTATTTGTAATAATTGCTGCTCGACCTCAGTAGGCTGCGAATACTGCGCCTGGGTCAGCCTCAAATTCCAGTGGTTAGATGAGGCATGCACTGTGAAAATACAGCAAGTCGCTGAGGAAATTAACGCTATTTCGGACACCATCGCCCCTATACTTCTGCAGACATCCATCGAGTCGAGGTGGTGCAGGCCTAATCTGTTAAAGATGACTTGGGCAGGAAGGCTCACGTTTAAGTGCTGGGGGCTCCCTAAAAAGTACAAATTGAAAGAAGAGGTTAAGCTATCTAGAAAGCAATCGAACATTTTAGAAAATTTAGTGAACAACCCTTGTGTATCAATTCTCCTGGTACTTATCTACCCCAACGGAGAAAGAGTTCAGCTGAAGTGGAACCGAAAGAGCCCACAACAGCTAAGAAAAAACGAGGGGTAGGTAAAACACGCCACTAATATTTATTACTAACGAATTTAACCTTGGTTTCTATGTTGGTAAGCGTGGTGTGGGGTTACGCCCAGTTACTCAGAGTTCTTATGAATTAATAGAATGATATTTGCTTTGAAAAACAATTGCTGACATTTTTATAGGGATTTTCCTTGTCTTTAATTATTTATGGATATGTGTGAAAAAGAATCGTACCTATCTTTGATGCATGTGAATTATGTTCCTCTACTTACAACAGACTGTCAGACTCAGAGGAGGAAGTAATTGCGTGCGCTCCTGGATTACCCGACTTCAGCGACTAAAGGCTAGGTCGCATAGCTCCACGTCGACACCAAGAGGAGAAATTCAAAGAATAGAACATTATTAATTATAGCAAGGCGGGAATCCACTCGGGATCCAAAATGGCGGAACCGCGAGAGAGTGTCGGACGATTGTTGTGTTTTCAAACCATTTTTAGCAGTAGAAGTAACTTTAACCATGTTTTATATTCGTATTTTATCGATGACTATTATCGAGGGGTACAAATTTCTATTTAAAAGAGAGAATTGTGTCATTATTTACTAATTTCTAGTTGTCATACTTACGTGTTTTGCGAAAGCATAAATTGCGGAAGCAGAGTGGCGCCATCTGGCGTTTATTCCTATTATTATGTTTTTGCTCAGTTTTTACAACAGAGGGCGTATCTGGTCGCCAGGGATGATTACCAGAACCTAACACGAGCACGACAGCAGTTTTAAAAATAAGAGGTTTGATCTGCGCTGTTAGACTCGGATAAAAATGATTTATTGTTTGTATGTAGTCGCCTAGAAATTTTTTTGGATTTTCTTAAGGTATTAGTTATCAACTAGCGAGCTAAGAAATACGGCATTCTTGATAGCGAAAGTTGTGATTTTTGCGGATGTCAGGCGTTTATTCCCGCTTACAACGGTATTTTCGTAAACCTAGCTATTTCTTCGACTTTTAGTTTAGTAGTATTAAATGTCGAGGCTTTTAATCGCTCAAAGCTTGCATTTTTATGTCATTTATTTGTGAGTTGTTTTATTTTTGCCGTCACTTTTAATTTTATTCATGTCTGAAAAATAAAAAAGGAGAGATTGTGTGGATTATGTAAGAGAATTATCCAAGCATCAAAAAAACGAGAAGATGTAAGGATAAGATGGCGACCATTCGAGCGTATAAAAGTATTTAAGGTATATTAGAAGATTTTAGAGTTATGTAGTAAGCTATCGCCAGTACAGGCTTGGAATGTCTTTCGCCGAACCAGAGCGCGTCGAATCGACGAAAGATTTAGCTCTGCTAAGCATATCGATATATTATTTTCTGTTCACCGCGAGAGGAGCAGAACTCCGAGCCTGTTTATGAGGCGCTATATTTGTAAACGCAAACGAATTGTAGTAGGATTATCGGTATTTAGATTAAGTTTTGCTACTATATATTGTACGATTAGTTAAGGAAATCAAAAGATTGTTTGATTTGAAAAGAGGGGAGGGGACTATGCTATATATAGGTACGCTTGTGTAATTAAAACCTATATGGGTAGTATACTCCCCCTTCTTAGCATCTTGGGTAGTATCCCCCCTACTATTGGAGATTGCCAACCAGCGCATGCGCGCTAGGTCGCGTGGGACGCGCCCACGCCCTATGACTAAATAAAGTAGTTAACATCAACAAGCCGCCGTGTTCACTTGCTTTTCCCTTACATTATATTCAATAATATAACAACTATAATGTACATATTGGACTCTGCATTTTCTGAAAATCTGACCCTATAGTAGAATTTTGTTAGAATCTTGATTATTGAGCATTAGTGGCGCCCCCTACCTCTAGCTAGCGGCAGTGTTACCCATAGTTCCATACACCTCATTCTTCTCTACCTACATTTCAAAACCAAACTATACATTTCTCAGAGATTTGTTCCACGCAAAAGACACGGATAGGGATGACAAGAAAAACACGAACGAAAAAGAGAGTCAAACCACCAACATCAGGAGTGAAACAGACGCAAGATCTGGAGAAAGAGGTAGAGGAGGAGAACAATATACCCGAGGGGAAAATCACCGAATCCCCACGGCAAGACAAAGACGCCGGCGGCCATTCAGATTACGCAATCGATAAGGCAGCACAAACAAACAAACAAGCCATGTCGGCCGACATGAAAAGGGCGAACGAAAGAATGGGGAAGATTGAAGAATCAGTGACTTCTCTGGAAACAACAATGAAAGACACCATAAAACAGGCAATAGCAGAGGCACTGTCAGGAATAAAGGAAGACGCACCAACAATGGAGAATCATGATGCCGACCCCGAAAAGAACAAGGCCGAGGCAATGCCAACTTACCCCGGCGCGACTGGACACATAGGCCTAAACCAGCCACACATACAGGAGCGCTTCCCACAACCAAGGGATATCATAGCAGACCAGATGTCAAGAATGTATCTGGACGGACACCTAGAAATGGGAACACCGATGTTTCAGCCGAGCCTAGCGAAAGGTAACATAAATTTCGATCCACGCATAAAATGCCATATAGCCCGACCCCATATGTACCTGGAGAGGGAGGGGATAGTGACACCAAGGGACAAGCTAGAAGCAAAAGAGTCAATGTCAATAATGGAATACATACAGGCAATGACGGCTCTAATGATGGACAATAACATGACAGTACAGGAGGACATGCCACACATGATACTACATATAAATCAAATCTGCCAAGACGCCCGAGAGCGCCCATGGAGGAATGTCCTCAAGTGGTCAAACCAGGTTTTCGACAGCATGGAGAGGGGCGAGTGCAAATGGAGTGACAGGGAAAGAATACAATATTCACGCATGAGATTCGCCCTGGCCCCAGGAAACATAGCATCCATCAAGCACTCGAGCGTACCATGCCCAGTATACAATAGCAAGGGATCATGCAAAGAGCCGGAGGGGCATACAATGGACACGCCCACGCTCAATCACATATGCTCCTACTGTTATGCGTTGAACAGCGTGAATAGGCACAATCACCCGCTGTCAGAATGTATGAAACGCCAAAAGGCAAAAGCATCACACACCAGGGAGTCGAGCCCATCTAACCAGCCTTTCTTCTACCCGCCACCACCGCAACCAATGCTAAACCAGCAACAGCAACAATACATGCCACGCCCCCCCACGACTCAAGGATACTATAATCCAAAAAACTAGATGCACCCGCGAGCCGCAGCTCGTGGGAAAACATGACAAGTCGTAGCAACGCAGTAAGTAAAACAGAACTGTACATTGAACATGAAAATAGCAATGATGAAGGAAGAAACGATGTGTGTATATATGAGACATGCGGACACGGCATGTGCGATTGTTTATGTTTGTTTGAGCAAGCCGGAAGCCAGGACAGCTTCCGCCCGGGCCTAGAGCCAATCAGAAACCAAGATAGAGGTGGCTTAGGAAATGGACCAACCACAGGCCGTCTTACAATATCCAAAATGGCAGCCCCCATAGAAAACAAGCAAGGGGATGAAAACCGAGAGAACGCAACCATTTCCACGCCAAATATGAGCGAAATAAACGCGACAGCCAGCGTGAGTAGTACCAAACATGACCAAAAAGGTGAACAGCAATGGAATTTTAATGGTATACGATATATATGCACTACACGACCCGGAAAAATACCGGACGAGCTCGCACCGACTCCGTACGACATGGCGCAGTACATAGCGGAGAGTTGGCCAGAGGCAAACAAAGCAGTGCTACACGACGAGCTAGCCGATATATATGAGGAGGTAAGGAAAACCGGGCTACCAAACGCGATGAGTGCAAAAAGAAGACTCCCCACAGGCCTAAATATAAATGCATGGGAAGCGTACTTGACAAACGTGGTTCCAGAACAAGAACTACTAGACCTAGTGCGCTATGGATTTCCACTGGGTTACATGGGACCAACAAGCGACACCTGTGAACTGGACAACCATACGTCGACAAACATGTACCCAGGGCAGGTGGAAGCATACATAAACGACGAAATAAACAACGAAGCAGTATATGGGCCGTTCAAACAACAGACCTTCATGCAATGGACCCATAGTAACCCACTCATGTCTCGCCCAAAGGCAACACCAGAAAAGAGGCGCGTGATACTCGACCTATCTTTTCCCCCCGACCGATCTATAAACGCCTTCATAAAACAGAATCATATACTGGGTGTAACAAGACAGCACGCATTACCAACTGTAGATGCTTTAGTCAACGAACTACTCAAAAATGGACCGGGTATGTACCTATATACATTAGACATCCAACGCGCATACAAAAATTTCAGGGCCTGCCCAGGAGACTGGCCACTGTTAAACTTCAAGTGGGAAAACCTGTTCTACTTGGATATATCAATGCCGTTTGGAGCCAGACAGAGCAGTGCCCACATGCAACGAGTAGCAAATGCAATCATAAGAATAATGGGAGTGCAGGGACACAAAGGGATGATGTATCTAGATGATATAGTAGGCTGGGCGGACACACTACAGAAGGCCAACGAAAGCTACCAGTATGCAGTATGCGTACTCCAAGATTTAGGACTCCCAATAGCGCACGATAAGACACAAAAGCCAAAGATGGAAGTGAAATGGTTAGGAGTGATAATAAATACAGCTAAAATGACATTGAAAATGCCAGAAAACAAACTGGAAGAATTACGCGAGGAAGCTAGAAGCATAAGCAGAAAGAAAACCACGACACTGAAGAACATGCAATCCATAATAGGCAGGACACTCCATATATCCAAGTGCGTGCCTCCGGCAAGAATCTTTGTGAGAAGATTACTAGAGGCACTGCGACAAACAAAAGGGGAAAGAGTCACCATCACAGAGACGGTGAGGAAAGACCTTAGATGGATTGATGCATGTGCGCACAGATGGAATGGGCTCAGTCTAATACCAACAAGAGACATATCCGCTACAATAAGCATAGTTGAGACAGAAGGCGAGATAACAGCGGTAAGGGGAAAGAAATGGACTGTCAGACAAAAGAAAGGACAGGAAAAAGGAAAGGACCATGTCGTCGAAAGCAGCCCTGACATAATAAACACACTCAGAGCTGAAGAAGACACAGGGAAGACAATAAAAGTTGTAGTAGAGCAAACAGAGACTGCAAAGATACTCACACAAGGAACGAGGGAGGAGACAAACATGGAAGGGGCCAGGGCTATGTGGCTAATACAAGCTCTAGCTTTTTTCAATGTAATATATGATATCCAACCCAAAGAAAAAACTGTGAGAACGCTGAAAGCAGCAGACGAATTTACTCCGTTAAAAGAAACAAAGTGGTTTGAAATATAAATATAAATTTATATTACAGATCCGGAGATGAGGGAGCTACTCCAAAGGGCGGAAGTCGCGCAAACAATGGCAAGGGCGCCAGGTACCTTAGCGAACCAGAGGACTGCACTGAAGGCTTTCTTTGCATACACATATCGCTACGAGATAAACCCGGACCAGTTGACAGTGCCACAGGCGTGTGCTTACGTACAATATCTCAAGACATTCCTGAACAGCCCAAAATCGATCTTCAACTATGTATCATCAGTAAGAGAATACTACAAGAGAAGAGGGGTCAAGAATGAAGCGCTGACATCGTATAGAATGAAACTGGCTCTGGACGCGGTGATGAGAGAAAAAACCCACACGGTCACACAGAGGCAGGCACTAGATCCGAAACAGATCAGACAACTCATGGAACTTGACCACTATTTCCCAGCACCGAAACAGTATAGATTAGCAATAATACTGATGTATGGGCTAGGATTTCGCCAATCTGAGGTCGCTCCAAATTCTGCGGCAGAATACGACCTAACCAGAAACATAAGGAGGGAGGACGTATACATACATGGTAATGGAATAGCAGTGGTACAAAAATGGGCAAAAAACCTGCAAGCTTACGATCAACGAAGAACACTATACTTACCAGCAGCACCGGATAGTGAAACATGCCCCATAAAGATATACCAGCAGGCAATAAAAGAAGCACCGACCAAATATAAGGATCAACCACTGCTCGTGTTCCCAACAACATATAAACCTATTACCACCGCCGACCTGGCCAAACACTTCAACTGGTCAATAAATAGAATGGGTATGGACACCACGCAATACTCATTACATTCGATCCGCAGATCAGCAGCAACCAACGCGTGCCTACTAGGGATGACAGAGGCAGAAGTTCAAAAATTCGGGTCCTGGTCATCGAACGCGTATAAGATATGGGTCAAATTTTTTTAGAATGTACAATTGCGATTTGGGAAGGTTTAGGAACATTGAAAAAAATAATAATAACTATAAACTCATATTCCTTCTGACTGTTATCATATATGTCCTAAGCACCTAAAAACACCAATTATATTCACCAACTCTCAATATGTCTGTTTTTATTGAAGTTGAAACAATGTGAACATTTTGTAGGGTATGCCCGGTATCAAATTAAGGGGCAGCTCATTAAATCCTTAATAACTCAGGACATAATGATTCAATTTCCAAATAAAAAATATTTTTCTGAGGATTAAATGTCCCATTACATGTATACCAATCAATAACTATGTATCATCAAAGGATATTATGTGAGACATGAAAGGAAATGGATCACCATTTCCCCCAAAAAGGAGTGTTTTGATCACTTACATATGGTTCAAATATAAATTGAATAATGCTGTAGTTGTTGCTATAAACAGGGTGAAAACCTGTTTTCTGGCAACATATACATCCTATCCATCAATATAGCAACTTATAACTTATTTATCATATTCAGTTTCTCTGAGAAACTTGGTAATAGGAGGCCATCTTTGATACCGGGCATCCCTTTACATATAATACCGGGCATCCCCCAGTAAAGTACCTTATATCTGACCTCTCACTGTGGCTACAAAAGTGGACAAAACCACTTTAAACCTAGCTAGTACATGAACAGCATATATCTGGTACACAACTGATCTCAGTTCAAGTCACTCCTTCACTAAATATCACCTCACTTGGCCTGAGACAAATACCTTCTCAAATGTACCGGGCATCCCTCTATATACCGGGCATCCTCCAGAAGAGAACATGTTATCTGACGTCTCACTGTGGCTACTTAAATGGGCACAATCACATGAAACTTAGTAACTACATAGAAAACATGTATCACAATGGATACAGGCTCTAAAATCAATGATAAAAACGCAATGTGATGGATCATAAAATTTGTTGATAAAATTATATGATGGTTGAGAACATGAAAAAAATAAAAAAATTTATATCTCATTTCTAATGTTCTCACATGGTAAGGGAGTGAACAGGGCATGTTACTGCACAAAAATACAGAAGATAAAGGTGCATGGGTAGCAGTTACGCTAAATATTCTACTTTCAGGGGATGCCCAGGGATGCCCGGTATCATGATTCTGAATCAAGTTCAAATATATTGCATGGAAATTAGGCATAAAGCCACATACATATGTACATTAAGACATGACAGGTTCGAAGGGTAAGTTTTATGGTGATTTGAAGGTTCAAAATGAACTTGGTGAATGGTACTAGGATTGAAGGGGGGATGCCCGGTATCAAGGGATGCCCGGTATCAACCACTCTTTTAACATGCTTTAAAAAGGTATCTATTGTGTTTATGAACAAATTTTCACTTGTTCATTGACATGGGAATTACAAGGGACATTGTCACCTAATAGGAGGAGCATATACCTACACTAATAAGGTTATTTTGCTATCATTTATCAACAGAAAATGATTTGTAGGGAATGCCCGGTATCAAACCATATCACATTTGTCTCAACATGCCTGCCCCCATAATCCTAAAAAGCATGTTGAATTATACATATCACATTTCTGATTAATAAAAACTAACTTAACATGATCCCAAAGGAGAAATAATTGTTAAATGTGCATAGAAATCATGTTAAATAATTATGGTACCGGGTATACCCACTTGGATTCTTGTTAACTGTGAGGCTATATTAATCTTTCCTTTAACATAGGACAGGAAAATGCTTCCCTAAGAATTGCTGAGAACAACTTTTTAAACATATAAATAAGGATTAGACTGATGAATATCACACAAATGGTTTATTCCTAAACATCTTAACAATAATTCCACACCATACAAGGGCATGTATAATCCTTGGTCACTCTCATTTTGGTTGACAATGTTCAGGGAATCCCAGGAATACCTACCTAATAACTATATATGGTGGTTGTCTTGGTTTCCAGAAGAAAAAACAGAGGCTTGGTCATATAAAAACAATTTAAATGTGTATCCTAGTTGTTCCTTTCCTTCCATACCGGGCATCCCTCAATATATACCGGGTATACCCCCCATATCATTTGTATTCATATCTCCACAATAGATTTTTTTAGAAGAATGTAATTTGGGGTATATATGACGATACATACTGGGATTACATAAACAGAGATTTAGAACCATTGTATCAGTGAAACTGGGTCTCCATTGTGATATGATACAGGGCATACCCGGTATGAAATAGTATAAAATCTCCTATTTGGTAAACATTGAAGCATGACCCTGTTAATGTCTGCATTGCTGGCTAAATTGTACCATGATTGCATTGATGATATGTTAAAGTGTATTCTAAGTATTTTAAATCATATGCCAAGGATATATTCATAGCAAGTATACTAGAATCTGTGTTTGATACCGGGTATACCCATGTGACTTCTGAAAATTGAAGATTGTAGTATAGGACTGGCACACTGGGATGAAGGCTAATAGAAGGCTAAAACTTTACCAAGTTGTCATAGATATGTATAAGGAATGAAACCAGGTGAAATATAATACCTAGAACAGTTACTTTTTTTCAGAATGGAGGTATAATGTGAAAAAGTAGTGAATTCTGGGGTGTTTTTGTAAGGAAATCAACATTTAAGGTGATTTATTGCATACAAAACATACGAGTATGACACTAATGTGCACATTTTCGAAAAGCTTAGGATATCTCCTTTCCAATGATACCAAGATCACTAGGATTGATTCATTTGTTTGCAATACCCATCCAGTATAATGTGCAAAAAGTCGGGAATTTCGCAATTGTACATTCTAAAAAAATCTGACCCATATACATAACAAACAAGTCGGCCAGCAAGGTAGCCACCGCCCTCATGAGTAGCATAAGGGAAAGTGAAACCAAGAAATGACAATCAAACAACTACTACTGCAACGAACAAGACAAGTAACCACCACAAACGAACATAGTGCAAAGAAAGTAATATATATCGAACGGACAAACGCCACACACTTGTGGCCGGATCTTATAAAATTTTAAAGTCCTCGACTTACAAATCAATCAAATAACATACCATGCCTCGCATGTACCACAAACTCAACCATACCTCGTATGGCCTATTCATTCAATACAAACTAAAGACAATGGACTCACCATACATCGTATGGATTTAAAATATCTCCTAAACTTAATAAAGAGCTTGGGTTTGGCGACATAATAATAATATAATTCATAAATTATTATATATATTGTATTTCATTCTGAAATCTTATATTACGATAACTATAAATAAAATGTTGTCGCCCAAGTTCTGCCTTATTACTCTACTCACCGACTTATCAAATTAAAAGTTATTTCTTTCTCATTCGTATATATTTAATTATAGATAAATCACATTTATTGGGGAGGTCACTAATGTTGTTAGAATCTTGATTATTGAGCATTAGTGGCGCCCCCTACCTCTAGCTAGCGGCAGTGTTACCCATAGTTCCATACACCTCATTCTTCTCTACCTACATTTCAAAACCAAACTATACATTTCTCAGAGATTTGTTCCCACCCACCTGTTTCCCTTTAAACAAAACACAACACAGCCAATAGTTATATATTTATATTCATATATTATCAATCAACATTGTCAAATGTCGTCAATTACCCTGATTGTCGACATAATAATAATATAATTCATAAATTATTATATATATTGTATTTCATTCTGAAATCTTATATTACGATAACTATAAATAAAATGTTGTCGCCCAAGTTCTGCCTTATTACTCTACTCACCGACTTATCAAATTAAAAGTAATTTCTTTCTCATTCGTATATATTTAATTATAGATAAATCACATTTATTGGGGAGGTGTTCTAGGGTGGGGCAATCTCCTCTTATTTCCATGAACCCCCATGCCCTGGCCTCCCTATATATATATATACCTCTCTATAGACTATAATGTACATATTGGACAGGCAAGCATCTATTATTGATGCAGTGGATCCAATATAAGGCGATCGTTAGCCCTGCTCATACAATAGCCACGATTGGAGGAGGGTTTTATTGTCAGTTATCAATGGCCGCCAATATGAGTCAGATCCTCCATAATTGTACAACGGCCTTTAGTTGACTTTAGCAAGTCGCTTGGCTTCATATCCCTAATTTTTGGAATTGCCCTCAATGTGATGTGGCACAGAAAAATGAGTCATAAGTCGCAAATATACATTTTCCAAAGTGTTTTATTGACGAAATATCTGTTCACACTAGGTCCAAACCCTCAGATCAGATAAGAATTGTATGTCAGCCTACTTTGCTAATCGGTTTCCTGGCCCAGAAATCGGCGTTTTAATGTTAGAATTATAATGACAGTTTGCGGTTTGAGGCGAGAGGCATTTCTTTCGTTTGAAGGGACTCTCAAGTTTGGGCCTAGAGTGTGTTGGAATATTATCATTTTTTGAGGTATATATATAGCTCTGTAAGTCTAGTGAATATGTGAATTAGATTTTTTAGAGAGTATATGGGTCAGATTTTCAGAAAATGTACAATTCGCCTTCACCAATTCTCTCAAATAACCCACATTTAAGACAAAAATGAGCTTCAAAATGCAGTTTAACAGAACTGATACTTTGAATCAATGCAATACCAAATATATTCAGATATACACAGTATTCATCATTTTTCAGTCTAATTTAGCCAAATTTCCTAAATGTGTAGAGTTGCCAATTGTACATTTTCTGAGAATCTGACCCATATATATCCCTGCGTGTCTGAGGTCACCTATGCAGTATATTTGATTAGTTTACCAGTAATTATCCACCCAGATATTTTGCTCTTTTTCCAAAACACACATCCAATCACACATGAAATATAGAAATAGTTTTGTTAGATTTTCTAAATTTTAACATAGTTGCAATCCACTTAATCTCATCTTTTAAAAACTTTATGATATCTCAAAATCCATTTTTTTCGACTTATGATTAATTTGTCAATGACACATCACAAACGACATCTAAAAGAAGTAAATATTAGTAAACCAGTCTCTAATCAATAGGGGATTTGCATAGCCGCCATTTTGAATCTTGATTCGCATGGAATTATGGGACTAATGGTACAGTATAAAATCTAAACATGCCATGTTCTGCATGGAATATTTATGCATGGAATATTTATGCATGGAATATTTATCAATGTTCTAATGTCAACATCCATATACTATACATGTTTCCATGACACAGGTCCCCATCTTCCCCATCATGCATTTGGTTTTCAAAGATCATTTACATAAGCAATGATATTGGGTGAAAACATTCTTGCAATTTTCGATAAAAATGTTGCCAAATATCTGTATCTCAGATTTCATCAGAATCCATCCCAGCATGCACTGCAGTAGACATTCGCAGTGAGACATGCAAATCCCCTATTGAATGTGTATTTCTTTTAAATGAAGGGCCTATATAAAAAAATGTTGTACTTAGAGCTATTACTGACAAATTGTTGTCGTCACTATTGGTAATTCTATGTAAACGAGTAGAGAGTTCTCTTCATGATACCAATGTCTTCAGTAGTTAAATTAAAATTAAAATTTAAATTAAAAGTTAAATTAAAATTGCACATACCTTTGTAGGAGATGAGACCTACCACACTGTGGAAATCTTCCTAATAAAAACGTTTAAAAAAAATCCAGATACCTCAGTTAGTGAAGTACTACTGGGTTCCATTACAGTCAAGCCATTCCAGAGATATTTCACTGTATTTGTTTCATTTTGGAGTACTAAACAACCCATGCCTTACTATATACACATCTCTTTATTGTATAGATATTTTATCGATATGATATATGCAGGCTGTTTATTAGGTAGGCTCAGCAAGATTAACCTATACGTATACGTAAACGTATACATGCATATCTCTGATATACAAACATCCAGGAAGAAATAAATTTAGCTAAACATGGCGGGAGAAAGGTAACGTAACATATGAAGCAGAATGGGATATGAAAGTCAGAGCAAGTTTTTTTGGGGGAACATCTTTATTAAAACATTTCCTGCCATCTCGGCCTCTACATTTCTAAGACATCAACATAGTTAAGAAATGTATTATCAACTTTTATGCAATACTTCCTACAAAGGGTGGAGATTGCTTAATGGTAATCAAGATATTAGTACACAGGTTTATATCTTCCTCACCAACATAATGAAATCATAGGTGTTCTATCGACTCCTTCAGCCTTGTAGGCTTCCTATTTCAGAGAAGTTGTCTCTAAGTCTTCTCCATGGAAGATCTTTCCTCTTCTTAATAGGGTTAATTTGTATCGATCGTATAGTAATATTCAACCTGCTTTTCAACTCATTAATGAGATGGACAAATGACAATTCATTATTATAAAACAAGTTTAAAAAACTCTTAAATACAAACAAATGTACATAAACAGAGAAAGGCTGTTATGCCAATGTGTTCCAGATTAAAGAGGCCCACACAGGTTAAACGCTGACTGTGTGTGTTATGGGTGGTATCCACTGGCTGCGATAAGCTCTGCGGTAAGCCTTGCGATGGTTTATGCTGGTTCAGTAGGTGGTGAGGAATGACGAGGTCCTATCCATAGGGTTCGCTGTCCATGTAGGCAGGTCCTCGCCACTCCTCACAAACACAGCACCATAGCAAGGCTTACCGCAGAGCTTACCGCAGCCAGTGGAGACCACCCTTTTATAGGGGGATCTGCACTGGCTGCAGTAGGCTCTGCGGTAAGCTCTGCGGTAAGCCTTGCGATGTTGTTCTGATAGTTCTGTAGGTGGAGACGAGTAGTGAGGTGGCCAGTGAACCATATGGGTCAGATTTTCAGAAAATGTACAATTACCTGCTCTACACAATAAGGTAATTCTGCTAATTTTGGCTAAAAAAAAGATTAATACCGGGTATAGCTGAGTATATTTGGTATCATATTGATTTAAAGTATCAGTTCTGTTATGTTAAACTACATTTTGAAGCTCATTTTTGTCTTAAATGTGGGTTATTTGAGAAGATTGGTGAAAACGAATTGTACATTTTCTGAAAATCTGACCCATATAGGGAGGACCTCGTCACTCCTCTCCACCTATAGAACCAGCTCAAGCCATCGCAAGGCTTAGCGCAGAGCTTATCACAGCCAGTGGAGACCACCCTTAACACAGCACCATCGCAGAGCTTATCACAGCCAGTGGAGACCACCCTTTAAACACTGACTCTGTGTGTTTATATTTGCTGCACTAAACATCCCAATTGTGCGCATCCACCTGACCCGGCCCATTATTCTATAGCTATTTCATCGATATGATATGCAGGCTAGTTATTGTGACCTACCTGGGCGCCATGCAGTGGGCGGGGGGTGCATGGCCAGATCAATAATGTACAATGGCTTTCAGGCAAGTTCATTCAGGCAAAAATCAAACGGTCGGTGTGTCAACTAATAGGGGAAGCTGGGAAACAGTCGTCCGTGTTTATAGGAGAGAAAGCATCATTCCACATGCATCTCTCACTACCAGTCTCTCTCTCTCTCTCTCTGTCAGTCTCTCTCCTTCTCTGTCACTCGCTCTGTGTCTCTCTCTCGCTCTCTCGCCATGCACTTGGTGTAGACACATACATGGAGGTGGACAAGAAGTAGAAGAGGAGGAGCAGGAGGAGTAAGAAGAGCTGGAAAAAGAGGAATAAGAGGAAGAGGAGCAGAGGAAGAGGCATCATTCTCGCGCTGTATCATGCATGCATGTACACTTAGCGTAGTGATACATGCGTAGGCAGTAGGAGAAGGGTAGGAAGAAGGAGAAGGAAGGGGAGTAAGAATAAGGAGAAGGAAGGAGAGGAACAGTAGCAGGAGCAGGAGCAGGAGCAGGAGCAGGAGCAGGAGCAGGAGCAGGAGTAGGAGCAGGAAGGGCAGGAGCAGGAGCAGGAGCAGGAACAGGAGCAGGAACAGGAGCAGGAACAGGAGCAGGAGCAGGAGCAAGAGCAAGAGCAGGAGCAGGAGCAGGAGCAGGAACAGGAGCAGGAGCAGGAGCAGGAGCAGGAGCAGGAGCAGGAGCAGGAGCAGGAGCAGGAGCAGGAGCAGGAGCTGGAGCAGGAGTAAGGCTGAAAGGCCAACCAAGCCAACCAAGTACAAATCATATGGGAATAACATTTAAAATCAGAGAAATAATGTTGTTTACATTGGATATTCAAACATGTGAACTCAGTGGAATTATCCTGTCAGACATGGGAGATATTTGTATCCAATCTATCCAGTTTCTCTCTCCTCCAGGACAAAGTATAGCTTCATGTAGCAAGTTAAGTGATTTGCAAAAAAGGCGATGCCATGTTCAGGAATTTAACTGAAATAGAAGGAGAGATCAATACCTAAGCTCTTCGTCCTGTTTCAATTAGTCATTTAAGACAATTAATACAATACAATTTCGTGCGTATCTCCTTGGCTCCATTCCTTCCTTAACTTCCCACCTCCATCGAAGTACGAGAGTAAAGGAGAAGGAGTAGAAGGAGTAGAAGGAGGAGAAGAAAGAGAAGGAGGATAAGGAGGAGAAGAAGAGAAGGACAAGAGTAGAGTAGAAGGAGGAGAAGGAGGAGAAGGAGAAGAAGGAGGAGAAGGAAGAGAAGGAGGAGAAGGAGGAGAAGGAGGAGAAGAAAGAGAAGGACGAGAGTAAAGGAGAAGGAGGAGAAGGAGGAGAAGGAGGAGAAGGAGGAGAAGGAGGAGAAGGAGGAGAAGGAGAAGGAGGAGAAGGAGGAGAAGGAGAAGGAGGAGAAGGAGAAGAAGGAGGAGAAGGAGGAGAAGGAGGAGAAGGAGGAGAAGGACGAGACTAAAGGAGAAGGAGGAGAAGGAGGAGAAGGAGGAGAAGCAGGAGAAGGAGGAGAAGCAGGAGAAGAAGAAAAGGAGGAGAAGGAGGAGAAGAAAGAGAAGAGTAAAGGAGCAGAAGGAGCAGGAGGGACAGATAGGAAAGAAAGAGTAGCAAGGACAGCAAGAAGGGGGAAACAATTGGGCAATATACATGGATAACGAGTAGAGGCAGAGAGAGTGAGAGACAATGAGAGATATGGATCTATATATATATGAATCATCTTGTTTGAGTTAGTCACAGTACTATACTACTGTGACCACCACCTGGATCTAAACCTATAGTGGTACTCTCGTTACCTGGGATACTCTGTATTGGAATAAGCAGGACACCATGGAGGAACTAGTAAGTACTGGTAGAATCGATTATACTGCCATTATTACCTTTAAGGTAAATTTTATTGCATTTGTGATGTTATATTATGACTGTGCTTGGGACAGGAGTCTGTAGATTGCCTGGTTTTATTGCGGCGTTGCTGGATGTGGAGGTGGTTTTATGTAAGGATAATTAGCATCCTTTATGTGGGTCAGATTTTCAGAAAATGTACAATTGGCCTTCACCTATCCTCTCAAATAACCCAAATTTCAGTCAAAAATAAAGTTCAAAATACAGTTCGAGCTAGCCAAACAGATTGCTAGAATCAATGCAATGTCAAATATACTTGAATTTAGCAAGTATTGACAACATTTCAGCTTAATTTAGCAGAATTTACTAAATGTGTACAGCTGACAATTGTACATTTTCTGAAAATCTGACCCGTGTACCCCCTGAAACACTGCTCAAAGGGAATAGACTTGGGAAGTTACAGCAGTTGGAACATTAGGTGGTAGTATCTGACGTCAGAGGCTATAAGGAACTAAAGTTGAAAGAGCCTGGTAAAGACTAAATTGAAGTATACTACCCTAGGTATTAATGCAAGGTCAATTCTAGAAAGCATGATGGGATAATATTACAATAGATGGCAGTATAATACCCCAGGCGCTAGTGGTGGACCAGCTATAGGAGCTGCACTAAACAGCCTGGTAAACCATCATACAACAATAGATTAGATGGTAGTATACTACCCAGGCGCTAGTGGAAGACCAGCTATAGGAGCTGCACTAAACAGCCTGGTAAACCATCATACAACAATAGATGGTAGTATACTACCCCAGGTGTTAGTAGAAAACCTAGAAGATGAACCAAACAAAGTATCACCCATTCAGTGGTCACAACAATTGATCCCTTTAGATCGTAGTATACTACCCCAGAGCTTACGAGAGACTGTTAGAACTAAATGTATCTAATCAGTCTGACAAGCTATCATGTAAAATAGACGGTAGTATACTTCCCAGGATGTAAAGGGAGAACTAAAGAGAGCTGAACTAGAGACAACCTAGTAAACTATAACATAAAATAGTGGTAGTATTCTGCACTAACTATGAGCGATAATTAAGCGTTTCTGGAAAGCCAGTTCTTCCAATGAATGCCGTCTTTTTTACATGATTTTGTAACGTTGCAATAACGTAACAGTGTCAGATTTTTAGAAAATGTACAATTGGCAGCTCTACATATTTAGTAAATTCTGCTAAATAGGCTGCAATTTGGTCAATACTAGGTAAATTCGAGTATATTCGCATTTGGTTCGCTTGAACTGTCTTTTTAACTTTATTTTCGTCTGAAATTTTGGTTATTTCAGAGAATTGGTGAAGATGAATTGTACATTTTCTGGCGACTTCACCCAACACTAACAAGATTGACTTTGACCTCGACCAGTTTACTTAGAAAAAAAGTCTTTGAGAAACTTAGCTCTGCTGTACGAAAAGGAAAGTCTTTCCTTTAAAATAAGTTACTAAAATCTAAGACAAAAGAAAATGTACAATTCGCCTTCACCAATCCTCCAAAAATATCCGCTTTTAAGACAGAAATGAGCTACAAAATGCAGTTTAACACTTCAAATCAACATAATACCAAATATACTCGGATACACCCGGAATTCATCATTTCTCAGCCTAATTTAGCAGAATTGTAGAGCTGCCAATTGTGCATTTTTTGGAGGAAAAAGATTACGTTCAGGTGGTGTTTGGGTCAGATTTTCAGAAAATGCACAATCTATAGTTCTACACATCTCTCAAATTCGGCTAATTAAAAGTGAAGATTGATAAATACTAGATATATCTGAGTGTATTATGTCTTGTATTCATCCAATGAATTTGTCTGGTTATGTTGAACTGTATTTTGAACCTGATTTTCAATCTTAAATGTGGGTTATTTGAGAGGATTAGTGAAGACCATGCCATGTGAAGAACATGGCATGTTTTCTATAGATTTTTATACTGTACCATTAGTCCCATAATTCCATGCGAATCAATATTCAAAATGGCGGCTATGCAAACCCCCTATTGTTTCCAATGTTTTAAATGATTTGAAGATCCATATGTTATACATTTTTCCACACAGGTCCCCATCTTTCCCATCATGCATTTGGTTTTCATAGATCACTTATACAAACTCTGATATTAGTGAAAACATTCTTGCATTTTCGATAAAAATGTTGTCAAATATTTGTATGTCAGATTTCATCAGAATCCATCCCAGAATGCACTCCGACAGCCATGCGCAGTGGCATATGCATATCCCCTATTGTTTTTTGGTTTTGCGACATCATTTTTTTTTCACTTGCTATCCTGCTGACTGGGCACTTACAAAGTTAAACATTTCAACGTAAGGATATATATATATGAACGAAAAAGTGGGGAGGCGAAATAGATTCTATATTTTAACAATGATTTCGACCTGCTTCAACTATGATCATGTTAACAGTTTTTTAGACAAGTGAAAATAATACATTGCTAGAGCGGAGGTGTTTTAAGCTCTGGTTGTTTTCAATATATCTATAGCCTCTTGTACATTATCATACGTTCTTCTCCATATTTTTTTGGTGTCATTGGGCGTATTCTTCAAGTAGTGAGACTTAATTACCACCTTTATTTTCATACGAAGTTCATACATTACAATTATAGGATCAACTTTGTTTTCCATAAACAATTTCTGGCGATGTATAAACGCTTTGATGGTTAGTATAACCCAATTTATAATTTTCGAATTCAGGTTAGAGATTTCAACGCCGAACATTATTTCCTTTTTGTTGACCACTACACTATTACCCACTCTATGAACGATTTTCTGGTCGGCAGCGTTCCTATTGTTTGTCTGCACATGTTAACATGAAGTGCCCACTGAGACCACTTGTCTTGCCACAGGAGAATACACTAATACACCTCCATTCTCGTAAAATATCATAAACTCATAATCGACAAATAATATATTGATAGCAAAAATAACAGTTCATAATGCAATTTTCTTTTTTTTTCTTTTTTTTTTTGCATAATGCAATTTGCCCATTTGACTAAAACTCCAACTCCCTTGTCTCCTCCCTTCTACCTTTGGACCCAGGCGGTAGAGAGAGGGAGATGGACGGGGGAGGCCTACGTCCACCATGTTCATGGGTCAGATTTTCAGAAAATGCACAATCTACAGTTCTACACATCTCTCAAACTCTGATAAATTAGAGTACAAATTGATAAATACTTGGTATATCTGAGTGTATTCTGTATTGTATTCATTCAATACATCTGTCTGGTTATGTTGAACTGTATTTTGAACCTGATTTTCATCTTAAATTCGGGTTATTTGAGGAGATTGGTGAAGGTGAATTGCACATTTTCTGCAGACATGACCCTTATGGTCATAAATTTAGGCTGGTTTTATTGACTGGTTCCAAACAAATGTTTGCAAATATTAACATGAATTTCACGAGGAAAATACACTTTATCATTCTAACAATCATTCTAAACATTCTAAACTCATAATATTCCTAAACTCTATTACATTGCTACTATCGCTAAGTCCCTTGTCTCCCTTCTTCTGGGTAGTTGCGGAGAGGAGGGAGTTGGTGGGGAGGAGAGTCGGCCGCCATGTTTATGGTGATTTAGGCAAGCCCCAGGTGGTACGGCCGATGAAAGAGCAAGAAGTTTATGTGGAGGTGGTCGGGAGAACAATAAGAAGGGCCAGAATGGGCCTGCTTGCCTCCAGCCAGAGCCTATAACTTGACTCCGAGTTGCTCCAGTTGTGGGGAGGAGCCGTACGAGCAGCTCAAGAACCTATTGAACCGAGCAATGAAATGTTCCCCAGCTTTCAAGGCTTTATTTCCAGGTCTCTGTTTTCATTCGCCATCAAGGGCTTGAGAGTCACCTTAAGGAGCTGCTGAATGGTTAGTGAGAAGAGGGTGGGGGAGGGTGGGGAGGTGGGGGAGGGATGGGGAGGTGGGGAGGTGGGGGAGGGCTGGGCAGGTGGGGGAGGGGGTAGAGTGGGAGAGGATGAGGGGTGAGAGTGAGGGAGAGTGGGAGGGTTAGGGAGGGTTAGGGAGAGTGGGGAGAGTAGTAGTCTCAGTGTTAGTGGGAGGGGGGGTGGGGGAGGGGTGGGGAGGTGGTGGGGGGAGGAGGGAGTAGAGTGGGAGAGGATGAGGGGTGAGAGTGAGGGAGATTGGGAGGGTTAGGGAGAGTGGGGAGAGTGAGAGGAGGGTGGGGGAGGGGTGGGGAGGTGGGTTGGGGAGTAGAGTGGGAGAGGATGAGGGGTGAGAGTATGGAAGAGTGTGAGGGTTAGGGAGAGTGGGGAGAGTGGGAGGAGGGAGGGTTAGGGAGAGTGGGGAGAGTGGGAGCAGGGAGGGAGGAGAGGCAAGAGAGTCACCTTAAGGAGCTACTGAATGGTTAGTGAGAGGAGGGTGAGGGAGGGTGTGGGGAGGTGCGGGAGGGAGTAGAGTGGGAGAGGATGAGGGGTGAGAGTGAGGAAGAGTGGGAGGGTTAGGGAGAGTGGGGAGAGTGGGAGGAGGGAGGGTTAGGGAGAGTGGGGAGTGAGGGAGAGTGGGAGGGTTAGGGAGAGTGGGGAGAGTGGAGGGAGTAGAGTGGGAGAGGATGAGGGGTGAGAGTGAGGGAGATTGGGAGGGTAGGGGAGGGGTGGGGAGGTGGTGGGGAGGATGAGGGGTGAGAGTGGGAGGGTTAGGGAGAGTAGTAGTCTCAGTGGGAGGAGGGAGGGAGAGGAGGCAAGAGAGTCATCTCAAGGAGCTGCTGAACTGTTAGTGGGAGGTGGGGGACGTGGGGGAGTTGGAGGGGCAAGAGGAGGGGTGAGAGTGAGGGAACGAAGGGGGGAGGAGTGGGAGAGGGGGTAGTGAGAGTGGGGAGAGTGGGAGGAGGGAGGGGAAGAAATAAAAAGGGGGAAAGTGTGAGGGGGAAGAGGAGAGGGAAGAGGAGTGGGAAGAGGAGGAAGGAGGAAGGAAAGAGGAGGAAAGAGGAGGAGTAAGAGAAGGAAGGAGGAATAGGAGGAATGAGGACGAGGAAGGAGAAGGGGGAAGAAGAGGGAAGAGAAGGGAAGAGGAAGGGAAGAGGAGGAAGGAGGAAGGGAAGAGGAGGAAGGAGGAAGGAAAGAGGAGGAAAGAGGAGGAGTAAGAGTAGGAAGGAGGAATAGGAGGAATAAGGACGAGGAAGGAGAAGGGGGAAGAAGAGGGAAGAGAAGGGAAGAGGAAGGGAAGAGGAGGAAGGAGGAAGGGAAGAGGAGGGAAGAGGAGAAAGTAGTAGGAGGGAGGAGGACGAGGAGGATGAAGACGAGATAAAAAGAAGATACTGTGAAAGGGGAATGGAGAGAAAGACAAAGGGGTTAAGAAGAGGAGGGCGGGGAGCAGGAGGAGGGAGGACAGGGAGTATCGCTTAGACAGATTAGATAATTCACTTTATTTCCTCGGTTTTTCATCGCAGATAATCGCTGCGAACCTGAGTGCGAAATAAAACTTCCCCCCAGAATATAATGCTGTGTCGCTGAGGTGATTAATATTGGAAAAGGTTTCAAGGCAAAAGCGTTGGTTTGGTTTAGTTGAATTAAAATAGTGTTAGGGTTCTCTGGCATCACATTTTAGGAGCAAATTACATTATTTGTGGGTGCATTAGACCTAGGGAAAACAGAGGGGATACAGTGGAGTCCCGCATAGCGACCACCTGGGTAATGCGACTAACCCGTTATTGGGTCAGATTTTCAGAAAATTTACAATTCACCTTCACCAATATTCTCAAATAGCCCAAATTTCAGAGGAAAATAAAGTTCAAAATACAGTAACCTAAACAAACTGATTACTAGAATAAATACAATGCCAAATATACTCGAATTTACCTAGTATTGACCAAATTGCAGCCTAATTTAGCAGAATTTACTGAATGTGTACTGCTGCCAATTGTAGATTTTCTAAAAATCTGACCCTTTTACGATCAGTAACAAGGTATGATAAGAAAGAATCAGCAATCCCGCTCTGCGACCACAAATCGGCAAGTTCCAAAAGTAGTCGCCCAAGTGTATTATCTTAGTAGTAGGTAATATGGAATGCCATAAGCTACAGCATTGGTGCCCATACCACATACAGCATGTGGTATGCTCTGTGTATTATACCTTTCTAGCGGGTAATATGGAACACCATAGACTACAGCATTGGTGTGCATACCTCATACAGTGTGTGATATGCTCTGTGTATTATACCTTTCTAGCGGGTAATATGGAATGCCATAGGCTACAGCATTGGTGTGCATACCTCATACAGTGTGTCATATGCTCTGTGTATTATACCTTTCTAGCGGGTAATATGGAATGCCATAGGCTACAGCATTGGTGTGTATACCTCATACAGTGTGTGATATGCTCTGTGTATTATACCTTTTTAGCGGGTAATATGGAATGCCATAGACTACAGCATTGGTGTGTATACCACATACAGTGTGTGATATGCTCTGTGTATTATACCTTTCTAGTGGGTAATATGGAATGCCATAGGCTACAGCATTGGTGTGTATACCACATACAGTGTGTGATATGGCCTGTGTATTATACCTTTCTAGCAGGTAATATGGAATGTTATAGGCTACAGTATTGGTGTGCATACCTCATACAGTGTGTCATATGCTCTGTGTATTATACCTTTCTAGTGGGTAATATGGAATGCCATAGGCTACAGCATTGGTGTGTATACCACATACAGTGTGTGATATGCTCCGTGTATTATACCTTTCTAGTGGGTAATATGGAATGCCATAGGCTACAGCATTGGCGTGTATACCACATACAGTGTGTGATATGGCCTGTGTATTATACCTTTCTAGCAGGTAATATGGAATGTTATAGGCTACAGTATTGGTGTGCATACCTCATACAGTGTGTGATATGCTCTGTGTATTATACCTTTCTAGCGGGTAATATGGAATGCCATAGGCTACAGCATTGGTGTGTATACCACATACAGTGTGTGATATGCTCTGTGTATTATACCTTTCTAGCGGGTAATATGGAACACCAGAGGCTACAGCACTGGCGCCCATACCACATACAGCATGTGGTATGGCCTGTGTATTATACCTTTCTAGCGGGTAATATAGAACACCGTAGGCTACAGCACTGGTGCTCATACCACATACAGCATGTGGTATGGCCTCTATATTATACCTTTCTAGCGGGTAATATGGAATGCCATAGGCTACAGCACCGGAGCTCATACCACATACAGCATTCCTTTCTTGTTTAAAGATTGTATTTATACTTGGTGTTTAGGTCCCCTACTCAGGGGTTTTCACCTGTCACAAGTGGTTTTTTTTGTAAAGACAAATTATACACTAACAATGGCATGGGGTATGGCCTGTGTATAATACCTTTCTAGCAAGGTAATATGGAATCATACCGCTACACTCTGTTTGAGACCTACTTAGAGTAAACTCCAAAGCGACCCAATGGTAACCCTACGGAGAACTGCTCCGAGTAGATCTCAAATAGAGTGTAACTACTGTTTCAAGCACAACAAGATATAAAAGTACTCATTAGATTTCCTAAAGTGTAATTTTGTTGGAGTCCACCTTCCAACATGCTGGTTTCTCAAAATCTTTTTTACCCACATATAATGGGTCAGATTTTCAAAAAATGTACAAATCAACTTCACCAATCCCCTGAAATAACCCAAATTTCAGACGAAAATAAAGTTCAAAATACAGTTCAACCTAACCAAACAGATTGCTAGAATCAATGCAATGCCAAATATTCTCGAATTTACCTAGTTTTGACAAAATTGCAGCCTAATTTTGCAGAATTTACTAAATGTGTACAGATGCCAATTGTACATTTTCTAAAGATCTGATCCTTATATATGTTGCTATAGCGGTATGATGGATCATCTAGCAGCCGTCCATACATTATGTACCAGTCTGTCACCTAGGGACGGGGCAGGATGTATTAACAACACTTCACTCTTTCCTCCTGGGTTCCTCCAGGGTTAGAGGACCCACTGTGAGATGGGGGATGGGAGGGGATCACTTTCTGATACATGTGGTACATACATAGTACGTGCATAATATCGTACCAAAATCACTAGACCATGAAGGGACTCGAACCCTCAATCTTCTGATTCGAAGTCAGACGCCTTATCCATTAGGCCACATGGTCTTGCCTATCTTCAGCTATAGACCTCTGATAATTATATTGATCATGATATGTGAGTGAGTGAGTGATATTGGTTGCTTTACGCCCTTATCAACACATTTAATGTGGTTATATCAAGGGTGGGAGAGCTGAGAGGGAGGCAGTTTATGGTCATACCCAGGAAATAGAGATAGAGAAGAAGGGAGAGAGAGACAGAGTTAAATAAAGAGACAGAAAGAAGGCACTTTATGGGTCAGATTCTTCAATTGTGCTGTTTTGCCCAAAAGCTGCATCTGATGGGGGTGGATTTTTCTTTTTATTTAAATAGATTAATTAGACTATTATTCATATGGGTCAGATTTTCAGAAAATGTACAATCCGACTTCACCAATCCTCTCAAATAACCCACATTTAAGACAAGAATAAGCTTCAAAATGCAGTTTAACATAACAGAACTGATACTTTGTATCAATGCGGTACCAAATATACTCAGATATACCCAGTATTCTTCATTTTTAAGCCTCATTTAGGAGAATTCCTTAAACGTGTAGAGCTGCCAGTTGTACATTTTCTGAAAATCTGACCCATATGCAAATGGTTTTACGCAGAACCCTGGGAGGGGGAGGAGGGGGTTGTTTAGGGTTCAGAGGTCCATCCAGGTTTAACATAATCCAGGTGTAACATAAGTGGGTCAGGTTTTCAGAAAATGTACAATTGGCAGCTCTACACATTTAGGAAATTCTGCTAAATTCTGCTAAAGCATAGTCAATACTTGGTATATATCTGAGTATATTTCGTATTGGGTTGAGTCTATCAATCTGTTTGGTTAGGTTGAACTGTATTTTGAACTTTATTTTTGTCTGAAATTTGGGATATTTGAGAAGATTGGTGAAGTATAATTGTACATTTTCTGAAAATCTGACCCAAGTGTAGAGTACTGGGCAGTAGGATCTGGTGGTCACCAGCTGAAATACAGCTGTCTGAATAGCTATGTTTGATTATGAAAAGTATAAACTCTAAATTAAACAAGAACTAAAAGGACAGAAATCATTACCCACCCTATATATGGGTCAGATTTTCAAAAAATGTACAATTGGCAGCTCTACACATTTAGTAAGTTCTGCTAAATTAGGCTGTAATTTGGCCAATACTAGGCAAATTCGAGTATATTTGGCATTGCATTGATTCTAGCAATCTGTTTGGTTAGGTTGAACTGTGTTTTGAACTTTATTTTTTGTCTGAAATTTGGGTTATTCAGGAAGATTGGTGAAGGCGAATTGTACATTTTTTAAAAAATCTGACCCATAACTACCTTGACCCATGACTAGTACGACAAATACTTACTATACTGGGAATTAAGTACAGGTACCCTTCATCCAGTATTTCAATAATGGGGGTATAATTATGTGAATACATACCCCCCTCCCCTGCCACCCGCCCAATACCCCCTCCCACCCCGTGTTTCAGACCCCCCTCCCCCCACTAATGATACAGTCCTTCCCTGAGGCCCTGACGCCTCTATGTAACCCTGGAGACATGACCTTTGACCTCTGCCACGGCGTCAGACGCTACATCATTATGGTGGGGTGGTATCCTGTAGTTGTGACGTAATATCTATTATTAGCCTGATTATCAAATCCCGCTGGACAGCGGGGTGCATGAAGGCATGAATAATAACTGACAATTATAAGAACAGACGCCAAATACATTAATTAACTACCGTGAAATTACCTTTACTTAATTAATAGTAATTAGTAGTTATCAACAAAGTTCATCACTATATGTGCTAATCTTGCGATAATGGCACCAAAAACTGAAAAGTTAAGAAGGTCCCCCTTCTTCCAGGGGCCACGATTATGGAACCGCCTACCACTGTTGGTAAAGAACATGTCATGGCCTGCGCTTAAAAACCATCTTAAAGCAGAAGAGAACTGGATGGCATGAGAATTAATGTATTGTTCGCTCCTGAAATAGGACCAAACTGATTATGAGAAGTTGTGAAGATAGTAAGAGTAAAGGTAATTAAAAAAATCGGTGGAAATTTTGACGAACTCCTTTTACTGTAAGCGAGATTATTATTGTTTTTAATAACTGGGCCTATACCAAAAAAAATGTTTGTTGGGTTGTGACCTTTCGTTGCTTATGATGTATTCTCATTTGTAAATTAAAAAGAGTAATTATAATCTTTTGTGTAATAATGAAGTTAATCTAGATGTAAAACTGTACACTTTTTCAAGGAGATTAGACGCATAATCTATTTATTATATTTATTTATTTACATAAATCTATTTTCTGCGACTAATGACTCAATTTCCTGAAACACATCACGAATTGATTTATTATTATAGGGTAAGATTTCCAAGAAATGCACAATCTACACTTCTACACATCTCTCAAATTCTGCTAAATTAGAGTGAGAATTGATAAATACTTGGTGTATCTGAGTGTATGCTGTATTGTATTATACTTACCATCAATTTAATTCACATTTTGAGTATTGGCAAGGATTATTCCATATTTAATAATGGAGACTTTGGATGGATGCCTATGCAGTTAATCAGTCTCCATGTTCCTATAATGGACTGGCTGTGTTATGCATCCTTACCACCATGTATGGGCTGCCTACATGCCTGTCTGGCTCGCCAACCTACTGAAGAGAAACACTCTCTTAAAGTCCTTATCCATACAAAAACAATAGAGCCGATTCTAATGATTTAGAATACTGTACAATAGGGGAGTTGCATGTGCCACTGCGCATGTCTACGACAGTGCATGCTGGGATAGATCCAGTTCAAATCTGACATACACATATTTAGCAACAATTTTATGGAAAATTGCAAGAATGTTTTCAACGATATCATAGCTTATGTGAATGATCTATAGAAACCAAATGCACGATGGGAAAGATGAAGGCTTGTGTTATAGAAACATTTAAAACACATGGATATTGATATTGGACCACTGATAGATATTACAAGCTAAATATAATATGTTTTCTATAGGTTTTATACTGTACCATTACTCCCATAATTCCATACAAATCATGATTCAAAATGGCGGTTATGCAAGTCCCCTATTAGTCCCATATTTCCATGCGAGTCAAGATAAAAAATCCCCTATAGCCGTCCTACTGTGTACATTAAAGACAGGGATCCACCAGACAGCATGCTTATTGCGGCTTATATGTGATGTGTTTCAGGAAAATGAGTCATAAGTTGCAAAAAATAGATTTTGAGATACTATTATATTTGAAAAGAGGAGATCAATGTGATTCCAATGATAGTAAACATTAAGGGCATTAATTAAGTATTTCAATATTTCAAGTTTGATACTTTTATTTCTGAAAAAAAAGTGTTCAATCATGTTGGGTGAACAATTACTGGTAAAGTAGGTAAATGTAGTCCATAGGATGATCTTAGAAATACATAAGTATATTTAATAAACTATCCTGAAATTTGGTCCATGTATTCATAAGACCTATCTGACTAGATACTCCAAAAAGGAAAAATTTTCCTGAAACATATCACATATGTGGTTTGGTAGCTATTATCATGTAATAGTTATTATAAAGAACCTTTAAATAATATATTGGTCTTAAAGGAAATGACAAAAATTCAAAGTTGTACAACATAACCAGCCTCTCCTCTTACCAGCTCCATCATTATATATGTGGTGTGTTTCAGGAAAATGAGTCACAAGTCGCAAAATTGACATTTTTCAAAGTAGATTATTGATAAGAACCCTTGCTTAGAATGTTTTCATTTTTGGAGTTCTCGGAGCTGCTGGTAGCATGAATACAGGTACCAAATTTCAGGACCTTGTAATAAATATATCTTGCATTACTAAGGTAATCTTATAGAGTATATTTAGCTTCTTTACTAGTAATTGTCCACCCCAAAGATATTGGGGATATCTTTTTTTTTTTAAAATGTCAAATTTAATATATAGTAATACTTATCAAATGACCTTAATGTTTACTATCATTGGAATCGGCTTGATTTCCTCTGTTCAAATATGATGATATCTCAAAATCCATATTTTGCGACATATGACTCGTTTTCACACATCACATTATGCAGATTTTTTTTTGTTGTTTTTAAAATTCACATTATGCCGATTTCAAATGTGATCCGTTTTAGGAAAATGAGTGATAAGTCGCAAAATATGGATTTTGAGATATCATCATATTTGAAAAGAGATCAAGCTGATTCCAATGATTGTTTAGAAACACTTGGACACCTGATAAGTATTTCTTTATCTTAAGTTTGATATTTTTATTTTTGAAAAAAATAAGTTTGCAATGTTTCTGGATGGGTATTTACCAGTAAAGTAACTAAATACACTCCATATAAAGGGCTTCAAAACAGAAGGAAATATTAATATATTATGTTATATTATATATTATGTCCTGAAATTTGTTACACAGATATATATGACTATAAGTGCTGAACCATCTAAAAATCAGAATATTTCAATGAACACATCTTGGGAATAAAACCCTTTGAAAAATATCAATTTTGCAACTTGTTACTCATTTTCCTGGAACACATCACAAATGAACTGCAAATTGCTACCGCAACAACCGCAAAGACAAGCGTCATTGGATACAAGCCTTATGTGGGTCAGATTATCAGAAAATATACAATTCATCTTCACCCATCCTCTCAAATAACTCACATTTAAGACAAAAATGAGCTTCAAAATGCAGTTTAACATAACAGAACTGATACTTTAAATCAATGCAATACCAAATATACTCAGATATACCCGGTATTCTTCTTCTTTTAGCCTAATTTAGGAGAATTTACTAAGTGTGTAGAGCTGCCAAATGTACATTTTCTGACAATCTGACCCATTTGTCAGACTCAGGTTTGATTAAACTTGTTAATACAATGACAAACAGACCCCCTCTCCACACACACGGCCCTGCTCATCGCATGCCCAGCTCAGAAGCTTCTAAACAGATCAGGGCTGGGGATTCGGGATAATTAGTTTTGTTAGATACCATAACAGGTTCTTATACAGCGTCCGTTGTATTAATTAACAATATTTGGCCGCAAGAATCCCATCAGGACCGCACAATCCCCTTACCGCCAACCGCAGCCGCAGCCGCAAGCCGCTACTCTAGAAGCTTCCTCTAGTCTGATTCCCGCCAAAATATCAGATTTCCCGCCAAAACATAATAACTCACTGCTTGACTTCAAATAGGCTTTTCTGAGGCTTGTAAGTTCATAGGATTGGGAAGGAGCAGGAGGGATCTGCTGTCTATGTAGGCTGGGCTGGTTGCCACTTAGAGTTCGTCTGGTGAAGCTTATGGGTCAGATTTTCAGAAAATGTACAATTCGCCTTCACCAGTCCTCTCGAATAACCCACATTTAGGACAAAAATGAGCTTCATAACAGAACTAATACTTTAAATCAATGTGATACCAAATATATTCAGATATACCCGGTACTCCTCATTTTTCAGCCTCATTTAGCAGAATTTCCTAGATAAGTAGAGCTGCCAATTGTACATTTTCTGAAAATCTGACCCTTATACTGGGAATGCTGGGAACATCGTGTGGGCTTTGTGGGTCTAGTTTCTCTCTCATTCTGATTCTGTCTCTGTGTCTTTTAAATTGTCCTTTTCTGACTGTTGATGCCTTGTATTGTTATTTTGATTAAGACAAGTTAGTGACCTCTACTGTTTCTTTTCTGTCCCTATATATATATGGCACCTACTGGCCTATCTCCCTCCCTATATGTCCTCGTGCCCCTCCCCTCTATAGCCCTTCTATCCATCTCTCTCTTTCTCTCAAATTCTCTAGCTTTCTCTCGCTTTCTCCCGCTTTCTCTCTCCTGTCTTCTCGCTCTCCTCTTGCTCTGCTCCCTCTGCTCTCTCTCTGCTCTCTCTCTGCTCTCTCTCTGCTTTCTCTGCTCTTTCCCTGCTCTCTCTAGCTCTCCCCACTCTCTCCTCTCTTTCCTCCCTCTTTCCTCTCTCTTTCCTCCCTCTCTCCTCTCTCTCTATCCCCTCTCTCTTTCCTCTCGCTCGCCTCTCTCTCTCTCCTCTCTTTCTACTCTCTCTTTCCTCCCTCTCTCCTCTCTCTTTCCTCCCTCTCTCCTCTCTTTCTACTCTCTCTTTCCTCCCTCTCTCCTCTCTCTTTCCTCCCTCTCTCCTCTCTTTCCTCCCTCTCTCCTTTCTCTTTCCTCTCCCTTTCCTCCCTCTCTCCTTTCTCCTCTCCTTTCTCCCTTCTCCTCCTCTCTGTCTCTACTGTCTCTACTGTCTCTGCACTCTCTCATAAGGTTAGTGACCTCAACCTCCCTCCTACTCTTTCACCTAAAGGCCTCTTCCCCTAGCCATCATTCATCATTCAGATAGTCTGTCTCTCTTTTTCTCCCTCTTCTCCTTTTACTTCTCTTTCTTCCATCTTTTATCCCCCTTCACATGTTCCAGGTTCTCACCCCGTCTCCCCCTCCCCCTCCATCCCTCCTTCCCCCCCTCCCCCTCCCCCACCAACCCCCACTCCGTCCTCCCCCAAGCTGACTGAGAATGAAGTGTGCTAACATTCTCACGCACTGGTCACGTGATAGGATCAGAGACTCACCGCCTGGAGGAAGAGATACAAACACTTCCGGTGCAGGGCTGACAGTTTCCTAACCATAATGTGGGAATCCCTCATACAGCTGGTCTTATTCCTGGGGTAGTATACTACCATCTATAGTTGTATAGTGTTTTACCAGGCTGTTTAGTGCAGCTCCTATAGCTGGTCTTACACTAAAACCTGGGGTAGTATACTACCATCTATAGTTGTATGATGTTTTACCAGGCTGTTTATTTCAGCTCCTATAGCTGGTCTTACTCTTGGGGTAGTATACTACCATCTATAGTTGTATAGTGTTTTACCAGGCTGTTTATTCCAGTTCTTATAGCTGGTTTTCCACTAACTCCTTGGTCAGTATACTACCATCTATTGGTGTAGGATGTTTTACCAGGCTGTTTAGTTCAGCTCCTATAGCTGGTCTTCCACTAACTCCTTGGGTAGCATACTACCATCTATTGGTGTATGATGTTTTACCAGGCTGCTTACCAGTCTGTACATGACAATTCTATATTAAATGGTACCAAAGTCAAACAACACCAGGCATTCCAAGACTCGGAGGGAAGTAAGAGGCAAATCACACAAAAGAATGATTCTTGTTGCAGAACAAAGATTTAGCAATTATGTTAAAGTGAACACAGCATGTGGTATTGGCTGTAAGCTGGTTAATTGTTTCAGAGGAAGAATTTTTAAAGGAGTAATTTGCTCACTAATGATGGAGTCCCTGGCTGGCCTCCCTCCGTCTCCTTCCTTCCTAACATTAGGCAGCTAGTAATTAAAGCTGTATTCTCAGTTATTACGACAAAACAAATCTTATCTAATGTACTCAAATTATGACTTATAGGATTAAATTCATCAATATTCTGCTGTTGTTTTATGTTTGGACAAGAATGTGAAGTGTAATCGCTGGAAGAGAACTACCGCCGGTGAGCGATAATAAGTGAAGTCAGAGTAGGAAGGGAGCCAAATACAAATTTGGACGGTTTAACTGCAGCAAAAACAAGTGAACAAAATCCTCCAAAGTTTTTGTCTAATGACCTTCAATTAATTCAATTCAACTAATTCTTTATTTCCAAAGATCTTACATGGACATAAGGTTATGAGCTTATATCCGGGGATCTCTTCCAGCGCATGCCTTCTTTTTAACCTTAGATTCGTTGTTTGTTTCCCAAAAACTAGATCATGGGGAGTACATTTCAGTGCGAAATACTAAAGATAGAAGGAGATTACAACACTTTTTCTATCTCAATCAGTGTCATCCCGGCTAAGATGGCACCGAAAATTGTTTCTATTTAAACCAGTACAATTGTTTCTTAGCTGCGATCTAGCTGAGATCGAAGTTATTAAAGTTACCTAGCGAAAAAGAAAGTACAGAGAAATGAAGCATGAGATGAGATAAGATGGAAAAGAATGGAGCAACAAGTAGAACATGTTTAGTTTTTGACCGACATTAAAGCTCCATTCCCAGCTGATTTCTATACAAATCTCAGTTTTCACTTGTTAAGCTAACTAGTACACTGCCCCACCTTATCCCAATCGTTAAGGTTTCTTTCTTAAGGATGGAGTTTAGTATTTGAGAAGAAATACTCGTCCTCCCGTACTGGTGGTCACCAGTGTGACCTCCTTAGTCAACAGTGTGACCTCCTTAGCCTTGTTCCATACAGATAGTCGTTGACGGGGAAAATTCGTTGGCAGACAGAGAGAAACATGTGGCTTGATGTGGCACAGAGGCGCCACATGTGACCATTCAGTGCATCTACAGAACTGTGATGATGGCTTCTATACATATTCCTGTGTGTTCCCGATCGTAAAAACACAGAATTTAGACATTAATTTTACTTTTCATTGAAACAGAGATAGATAATATTGAGTTTGGGAACTAATATGAGTGTAATTCCAGAAGAACCACTCGATCTCAAATCCTGGGAATGCAGCTTTAAGTGAGAGTGCAACTTTAAGGATCTGACCAAATAGTGCAATGATGTTGGGTGCTATCGATTGTATTATTTCACAATTTCCAAGAACCGATTTGCCTGTTCAGCTAAATTCCTTGTATGGGAAAGATTGTCCGGAGGGAATTAGTGTAGAGGCTTTCAAATCATCATTTAGATCAATAGGATGTGTCACAAAAAGAATCGATTTTGGGATACCATTAAGTATTGAAACGCAAGCGAATTTCAACAATAAAAACCGTTTGAAAAGCTAAAACCTACTTCTAATTATTGACAAAAAGCTAAATATATTTGGGATCGATCTTCTCTATCTGTCTCTTTCCTCTGTCTCTCTCTCTCCCTACTTCTGTATCTCTATTTCCTGGGTAAGATCATAAACTGCCTCTGTCTCAGCTCTCCCGCCCTTGATATAACCATATTAAATGTGTTGATAAGGGCGTAAAGCAACCAATCCACTCACTCACTCTCTCTCAGCTCTCCCGCCCTTGATATAACCATATTAAATGTGTTGATAAGGGCGTAAAGCAACCAATCCACTCACTCCCTCTCAGCTCTCCCGCCCTTGATATAACCATATTAAATGTGTTGATAAGGGCGTAAAGCAACCAATCTAACTCACTCCCTCTCAGCCCTCCCGCCCTTGATATAACCATATTAAATGTGTTGATAAGGACGTAAAGCAACCAATCCACTCACTCCCTCTCAGCTCTCTCGCCCTTGATATAACCATATTAAATGTGTTGATAAGGGCGTAAAGCAACCAATCCACTCACTCACTCTCTCTCAGCTCTCCCGCCCTTGATATAACCATATTAAATGTGTTGATAAGGGCGTAAAGCAACCAATCTCACTCACTCACTCCCTCTCAGCTCTCCCGCCCTTGATATCACCATATTAAATGTGTTGATAAGGGCGTAAAGCAACCAATCCACTCACTCCCTCTCAGCTCTCCCGCCCTTGATATCACCATATTAAATGTGTTGATAAGGGCGTAAAGCAACCAATCTCACTCACTCCCTCCCTCTCAGCTCTCCCGCCCTTGATATCACCATATTAAATGTGTTGATAAGGGCGTAAAGCAACCAATCTCACTCACTCCCTCCCTCTCAGCTCTCCCGCCCTTGTTATAACCATATTAAATGTGTTGATAAGGACGTAAAGCAACCAATCTCACTCACTCCCTCCCTCTCAGCTCTCCCGCCCTTGATATCACCATATTTAATGTGTTGATAAGGGCGTAAAGCAACCAATCTCACTCACTCACTCATTCTCACCTGCACCACCGGTCTACAAAAACAGGCTTATTTACTGGATGTAGGTTGGCACCCGCGACGCCTTATACAAAGCGGTAATGGTTATTGCGGGGAATCATGGAAGATGTCCATTGAGCGGCTGCGGACAGATAGCGGCTTGCCCTCACAGTCACCTTCATTAGCAAGCAGCTCCCTATGGGAGGAGTGAGGAGCTCAAGGTGGTCTAATGGGTCAGATTTTCTGAAAATGTACACTTCAACTTCGCCAATCTTCTCAAATTATCCAAATTTCAGATGAAAAGTTCAAAATATAGTTCGACCTAGCCAAACAGATGGCTAGTATCAATGTAATGCCACATATTCTCGAATTTACCTGGTATTGACCAAATTGCAGCCTAATTTAGCAGAATTTACTAAATGTGCATAGCTGCCAATTGTACATTTTCTTAAAATCTGACCTTAGTACTGGGCCGCATGCTAGAGCTGGCATTAGAGCAGAGACTATAGCAAGCCGCAGGGAACCAGTCGCTGGGTCGAGTTTTCGGAAAATGAACAATAATTTTTTCTTATTGGCCTTCATTAATCCTCTCAAATAAGCCAAATTTGAGTCAAAAATCAGGTTCAAAACACAGTTTAACACAACCAGACAGATTTATTGCATGAATACAATACAGAATACACTCAAATATACCTAGCATTTATCAATTCTCACTCTAATTTAGTAGAATTTGATAGAAGTGTAGGAATATAGATTGTGCATTTTCTGTAAGTCTGATCCCCCGGGGGCTAAACTGTGTTCATTAAGACCAACGTTATTGTACTAACCACTTATTGACAATGAGAATAATACTCTCATCCCTCATACTCCTTCATTGTACAACTGATACTCAGTTGCAAGCAACCCTTATAGTAATAGACCTTAGAAAAGTCAAAATGTGTTTCCCACACTCTATAAGGGTTAGATTTTCAATTGTCCACTGTACACATTTAGTAAATTCTGCTAAATTAGGCTGCAATTTGGCCCAATACTAGGTAAATTCGAGTATATTCGGCATTGCATTGATACTAGCAATCTGTTTGGTTAAGTTAAACTGTATTTTGAACTTTATTTTTGTCTGAGATTCGGGTTATTTGAGAGGGTTGTTAAAGGTGAATTGTACAATTTCTGAAAATCTTACCAATAAATACCTGTAAATTAGCTTTCGTTTTAATTCAGACACACCTAGTTAGTTAAGAACATACTGGAAGACCTGAATTTATGGTTCGTATTTGTATGACGCCCTTAGATACCAAATAAATAATGTTTTGATTGAACTGAATTGAATACTGAATCAGAGTCTATACATATTATTAGTATACCATATTATTACAATTCCACCATTTTTCCATACATATGATGGCGCACCGTTATTAATATGAATTAAATTGAACAGCTTCTATTGGGTATATTGTACTTAATGAAAAATTAATGTATATAGCTGTTTTAACTCAATAAACATTGCTTATCTAATAGGGGAGTTGCATGTGGCACTGCGCATGTCTGTTACAGTGCATGCTGGGGTGGATTCTGACATGAAATCTGACATACAAATATTTGGCAACATTTTTATCGAAAATTGCAAGAATGTTTTCACGAATATCATTGACATTGGTTTTATAAATGATCTATGAAAACCAAATGCATGATGGGAAAGATGGAGACTTGTGTCATGGAAATATGTATAACACATGTATATTCACATAAGAACATTGATAATTATTATATGCTGAACATGGCAGGTTTTCTGTAGATTTTTCACTGTACCATTAGTCCCATAATTCAATGCGAATCAAGATTCAAAATGGCGGCTATGCAAATCCCCTATTGTTAGCCACAGGGCTTGCCGTAGCATGGTTGCAGTGGCTGGGGGCATTTGTGATCCGTTTTAGGAAAATGAGTCATAAGTCGCAAAATATGGATTTTGAGATATCATCATATTTGAAAAGAGGAGATCAAGCTGATTTCAATGATTGTAAACATGAAGGGCATTTAGGAAGTGTTTCTATATTTTATGTTTGATATTTCTATTTTTGAAAAAAAAAGTTTGCAATGTTTCTGGATGGGTAATTACGTGTAAAGTAACTAAATATACTCCATATGAAGGCCTTCAAAATGCAAGCATATATTTAATACAATATCCTGAAGTTTGTTACACGGATTCATATGACTATAAGTGTTAAACCGTCTAAAGATCAGAACATTTCAATAAAGAGATCTTATGATAAAAACACTTTGAAAAATATCAATTTTGCGACTTATGACTCATTTTCCTGGAACACAACACATTTTAAGTACTGTGTAAGTTTATGAGGGTTTGTAGCATGTAATTCCACTGCCAGGTGGGGGCTGCTCTATCTTTCACTAACATTAGCAAAGACTTACTGTGTAGTAACAAATGCTGAGCTGAAAGTATGTAATGTCAGTTGTTTATCTGGTTTTGGTTCTTGGAGTGGCTAGAACTAGTAGGGGATAGTGGTTCTGTAGATGTAGAGGAGTGGTGAGCTCCTCCCTTCATGGTTCTGTAGGTGTAGAGAGGTGGTGAGCTCCTCCCTACATGGTTCTGTAGGTGTAGAGGAGTGGTGAGCCCCTCCCTACATGGTTCTGTAGGTGTAGAGGGGTGGAAAGCTCCTCCCTACATAGTTCTGTAGGTGTAGAGGGGTGGAAAGCTCCTCCCTACATAGTTCTGTAGGTGTAGAGGGGTGGAAAGCTCCTCCCTACATAGTTCTGTAGGTGTAGAGAGGTGGTTAGCTCCTCCCTACATTGTTCTGTATGTATAGAGGGGTGGCAAGCTCCTCCCTTCATGGTTCTGTAGGTGTAGAGGAGTGGTGAGCTCCTCCCTTCATGGTTCTGTATGTATAGAGGGTTGGCAAGCTCCTCCCTTCATGGTTCTGTAGGTGTAGAGTGGTGGCAAGCTCCTCCCGTCATGGTTCTGTAGGTGTAGAGGGGTGGCAAGCTCCTCCCGTCATGGTTCTGTAGGTGTAGAGGGGTGGCAAGCTCCTAGCTACATGGTTCTGTAGGTGTAGAGGGGTGGCAAGCTCCTCCCTACATGATTCTGTAGGTGTAGAGGGGTGGCAAGCTCCTCCCTACATGGTTCTGTAGGTGTAGAGGGGTGGTGAGCTCCTCCCTACATGGTTCTGTAGGTGTAGAGGGGTGGCAAGCACCTCCCTACATGGTTCTGTAGGTGTAGAGAGGTGGTGAGCTCCTCCCTACATGGTTCTGTATGTATAGAGGGGTGGCAAGCTCCTCCCTTCATGGTTCTGTAGGTGTAGAGGGGTGGCAAGCTCCTCCCGTCATGGTTCTGTAGGTGTAGAGGGGTGGCAAGCTCCTAGCTACATGGTTCTGTAGGTGTAGAGGTGTGGCAAGCTCCTCCCTACATGATTCTGTAGGTGTAGAGGGGTGGCAAGCTCCTCCCTACATGGTTCTGTAGGTGTAGAGGGGTGGTGAGCTCCTCCCTACATGGTTCTGTAGGTGTAGAGGGGTGGCAAACCCCTCCCTACATGGTTCTGTAGGTGTAGAGGGGTGGCAAGCTCCTCCCTACATGTTTCTGTATGTATAGAGGGGTGGAAAGCTCCTCCCTACATGGCTCTGTAGGTGTAGAGGGGTGGCAAGCTCCTCCCTACATGGTTCTGTAGGTGTAGAGAGGTGGCAAGCTCCTCCCTACATGGTTCACTGCTTTTTTGTATGGCGGAGCCTGCATTTTAAAAAGTGAAAATATTCTGGGGGGAGGTGGTTAATGATGCACATCTAGTCCACTGTTGGGTTTGGTTGTGAAAACATAAGTTGCATAAAGGGTGGTCTCCACTGGCTGTGGTAAACTCTGCGGTAAGCCTTGTGATTGTGCTGTGATGGTGAGAAGTGGTGAGGTCCTGCCAACATGGTCAGTGATCCATGTAGGCAAGGACCTTGTCATTCCTCTCCACCTACAGAACCAGCACAAACCATCGCAAGGCTTACCATACGTAGGTGGTAATGGACTCATTGGTAAATCACTAATGGTCACTGTAATTAATGTAATAACAGCACAGAGTTCTGAGCTAGTGCACTACTTTTGTCTCCTTATGTTACCCCCTTCAGTCCTATGTCATTTGTGATATGTTTCAGGGAAATGAGTCATAAGTCGCAAAATTGATATTTTTCCAAAAGTTTTATTTACAAGATGTATTTGAGGGAATGTTTCCATTTTTGGGGTGCTTAACACTTGTTGTAGCCTGAATACATGTAACAAATTTCAGGACAGTCTAATAAATATATCCATGTTTTTCTGAGGTCATCTTATAAAGTATATTTAGCTTCTTTTCTATTAAATGTCCGCCCAGAGATATTTCAAACTTTTTTCCACAAATGAAAATACCCAACTTAAAATATAGTCATACTTATTTAGATGTCTTACTGTTTACTATCATTGGAATCGGCTTGATCTCATCTCTTCAAATATCATGATATCTCAAAATCCATTTTTTGCGACTTGTGACTCATTTCCCTGAAACACATCACATTTCACTCTCTCCCTTTCTGTCTCTCCCCCTCTGTATCCCTCTCTCTCCTCTGTGTCTTTCTCCATCTTTCTTCTGTCTCCCTCCCTTCTCTCTCTCCCTCTTTCTCTCCTCTCTCCTCTCTTACCCCTCTCCCCCCTCTCTCGCCCTCTCTCTCTCTCCACCGTTTATCCCTCCCTCCACTTTCTCACCCCTCTCCCCTCCCCCCGTCCCACCACCTCCCATCAGCCACCTCACCCCACTCTCCCACCACACCCCACTCTCCCACCACCCCCCACTCTCCCACCACACCCCACTCTCCCACCACACCCCACCTTCCCACCACTTCCCTCCCCTCCCCCTCCCCCTCCCCTCCCCCTCCCCCTCTTCGTACCGCCATGCTGCTTGTACCAATAGAATAATACCAATGGCGCATACATCAAGCAAGCTTGTGTACTTCCGGTCATGCCCACCCTAACATGGAAGCCGGAAGCAGAAGACAGATAAGCTATTTCCGGTCTAACGTTGCCCCCACAAGATCTCTAGCGAGGTTTTGGCCCCTGCCAAATAACGCTGAGCACAGAGTGATACATGCGACGGACGAGACGAGCAAATCCTTGCCTTACCTTGAAAGTTTTGAATACAAAATGGAAATATTGACATTCCTTTGAACTCTTTAAGTTTCAATGCATTTCATTTATAATTCAAATTTGATGGGGTGGCTATGTGTGAATGTCACTTGCTGACACATATGTACTGACATTGACATTGTCATTGACACTGACATTGTCTTGTCTGTTATATGGGTCAGATTTTCAGAAAATGTACAATTCAACTTCGCCAATCTTCTCAAATAACTCAAATTTCAGAGGAAAATAAAGTTCAAAATTCAGTTCAACCTAACCAAACAGATTGCTAGAATCAATGCAATGTCGAATATACACGAATTTACCAAGTATTGGACCAAATTGCATTCTAATTTAGCAGAAATTACCAAAAGTATACAGCTGCCAATTGTACATTTTCTGAAAATCTGACCCATATGTTCCCGCATCTCTTGGGAATATGGTGTTACCACCAAATAGATTCCAAATGCAATTCTTTCAAAAGAAGGATTATTCAGAAATGGGTGAATCAACCTAAAGTTGCCAAGTCGTATGCAACAATCTTCTCAAATAACCCCAATTTAAAGCTGTATTCTCAGCTATTACTACAAAATCTCATATTATGACTTATAGGACTGGATTTATCAATATTCTGCTGCTGTTATATTCATACAAGAGTTACTCATATTATGACATATAGGGCTGGATTTATCAACATTCTGCTGCTGTTATATGTTTATAAAAGAGTTACTCATATTATGACTTATAGGACTGGATTTATCAATATTCTGCTACTGTTATATGTTTATAAAAGAGTTACTCATATTATGACTTATAGGACTGGATTTATCAACATTCTGCTGCTGTTATATGTTTATAAAAGAGTTGATCATGTTATGACTTATAGGACTGGATTTATCACTATTCTGCTGCTGCTATATGTTTATACAAGAGTTACTCATATTATGACTTATAGGACTGGATTTATCAATATTCTGCTGCTGTTATATGTTTATACAAGATTTACCCATATTATGACTTATAGGACTGGATTTATCAACATTCTGCTACTGTTATATGTTTATAAAAGAGTTACTCATATTATGACTTATAGGGCTGGATTTATCAACATTCTGCTACTGTTATATGTTTATAAAAGAGTTACTCATATTATGACTTATAGGGCTGGATTTATCAATATTCTGCTGCTGTTATATGTTTACACAAGATTTACCCATATTATGACTTATAGGACTGGATTTATCAACATTCTGCTGCTGTTATATGTTTATACAAGAGTTACTCATATTATGACTTATAGGACTGGATTTATCAATATTCTGCTATACATTTTTTATACAAGAACTTGAAGTATAATCCCTGGGAGAATATCTGCCGCCGGTGAGCGATAATAAGTGAATTCATCAAAAGAAAGGATTCTTATATAAAATGCAAGCCATAAGGGCCACACACGAAAACATGAGCAATTTTGTTCACAGATGAACCTGTCATTTGAATAAAAATGCTTCAAAACAAAACAAAATATTTGACAAACAAAGAATACCGGCCGCAGAAACAATAAGTTTCATGTTGCCGCGCTGCCCGTATCATAACTTGCAAGGCCTGATTGTGGAGGGGAGGATGCATCAATGCATTTCCGGTTCCGGCCAGGTCGTGCAGACACGTGGGTGATGGGTCGTGTGTAATTTATACTGAGTAATATCAATAATATTTAATCTCTGCGGCAATCAAGGCGTAACGGGCACTTCCGTTCATGTTATGTTACGTGCTGACCCGATCATGGCAGAAAGTATGAAAGATCTCCATTATGGTGATATGGGGTGAGGGAGGGTGGAGAGAGAGGAGACAGGTAGAGGGAGAGAGACAGACAGAGAGAGAGAGAGAGAGAGAGAGAGAGAGAGAGAGAGGAAGACAGTTAGAGGGAGCGAGTGCGTTTGGAGGGGAAAGAGAGAGAGGTGAAGGAGAGGAGAGAGAGGTAGAGAGGGGAGACATGGGAAAGAGAGGAGAAAGTTGAGAGAGAGAAGCAGACGGATAGACGGACAGAGTGCGATAGGAGGGGAAGAATAGAGAGGAAACATGGAGAGAGAGATTTAAGAGAGGAGAGAGAGAGCTAGAGAGAGGAGAGAGGAGAGAGAGAGAGAGGACACTTCAAAAGTTCTTTATACATCTACAATGTATTCAACACTTTTTGCCATAACTCTGGTCTTGGCCCCTCGGCCGTGCCCTATTCTACCCCCATCCACTGCTGGTAATATGTGCCATAACGCCTTTCCAAATATCATATTATATGACTAAGTAACCCATTGAGACTCAAACACTTTGTTGGAAGACCCACTGCACAAAAGTGCTCCCAACATTATGGGACATTGTGCTTAGTAGTAACCTTTGTTAGTTCGGGACTGGGAAAACTGGTCTTAATAAAGGGGTGGTCTCTATAATGAGGCGGTCTTTATGTAAGGTTCCACTGTATTTGTATTTCTTTCACTCAGAAATCGGGAGATGTATCTCTAGTGTACAATATATCACAATTACTGATTATAAATGTTGGAGCTTCAAAAAGAATTAACCCTTTCCCACATCAAGACTAGATCTTATTGCTGAATAAACGTTTAGAAATAAATACAAACAAATGAATTGTCCCTGGCCCTCTCCCCACACATCTACCTAAATACATGCTCCCTGAGAAGCGGTATTAATTGCCGAACACGCCTCTCCCTACTTGAAAACATTAGGCGAAAAAATCCCCCGTATTATCGCTCACGCGCCGCTGAAACCATTTCTCAGCGCGGCAAACAATTGCTGATTAAAGTAGTGTTGGGCCACCGTACTTTTAACAACGTCTATTGTTCTCTCGTGGGGAGGGAGAGGCAGTGAGAGAGGCTGAGACAGAGCGAGATGTCTTAGTGAATGGCCTATGCTACCGTATACGCACAAGGAATGAATTGAAGAGAGACAAGACGCAGAGAGAGGGAGAGAGGGAGAGAGGGAGAGAGGGAGAGTGGGAGAGAGGGAGAGAGGGAGAGAGGGAGAGAGGGAGAGGGAGAGAGGGAGAGAGGGAGAGAGGGAGAGAGAGAGAGAGAGAGGGAGAGAGGGAGAGAGGGAGAGAGGGAGAGAGGGAGTGAGATTGGTTGCTTTACGCCCTTATCAACACATGGAAGGTTCTATCAAGGGTGGGAGAGCTGAGAGGGAGGCAGTTTATGATCTTGCCCAGGATATAGAGGTAGGGGAAGAAGGCAGAGAGAGACAGAAAGGCACTTTATGGTCATACCCAGGACCAGGGAGAAGGAAGAGAGAGAGAGAGAGAGAAAGGAAAGGGAAGGAAAGCGAGGGGCAGAGAGAAAGAAAGAAAGAAGAGGGATAGAGGAAGAGAAAGGGATCAGGAGAGGCCGTGGGGACAGAGAAAAGGGAGTATGGTCGGGAGAAAGAGGGGGATAGAGGGTCAGCGAAGGGGAGGGAAAGACAGGGACAGAGGAGAAGGGAGAGAGAGACAGAAGAGGGCACTGAGCATGCTAGGCGAATAAACAATTGAAATGGCTGTTGCTAAGCAACCAGTTGTCCTAGCAACACACCAATATGACAGATGGATTCCTTGGGGCCAATAAAGAGGGGGGGGGGGGGGGTAGACATTAAAATCATTCTAACAACAATATTCTTGTAGTGGGAGACAGGATTCCAATACAAATGGCAGCCATTTTGGAAAATGTTCGATTTTGGGCGGCCATATTGGAATTTTGCGAGGATCCTACAAAAAATGTTTTTAGTGCCCCCAGACATACCTCTGTGCTACATTTGGTGCGCTTATCCAGCCTGTCACAATATCAGCAATATTTTGACCTAAGAGACTAGTATAGTGAATACGGTAAGAGGACGATAATGAGGAGTTATCGTGACCGTGGCTATTACAGGCCGTGCAGTAGTTGATGTATTTGTGCTACCCGCTCTGTCACTGGTGTATTAATCAATGCTTCTCTCAACCAGTTCTCACTCATGACAAAGGGTAAAAAGCGAGTAAGCATCGGGGTAAGCATGCTGTGAATAGGGGGAAGTGTGTCTTGGGAAGCTATGGGGGAAACGGGAAGAAGAAAGGGAGGGAGGGAGGGATATATATGGGTCAGATCGTCAGAAAATGTACAATAGGGGAGTTGCATGTCTTACTGCGCATGTCTGTCACAGTGCATGCTGGGATAGATTCTGTTCAAATCTGACATACTCATATTTGCCAACATTTTTATCTAAAATTGCAAGAATGTTTTCACCAATAGTATTGCTTGTGTAAATGATCTATGAAAACCAAATGCATGATGGGAAAGATGAAGTCTTGTGTTATGGAAACATGACACATGGATATTGAGATTGGAATACCAATGAATATTCCATGCTGGACATGGCATGTTTTCTATAGATTTTACACAGTACCATTAGTCCCATAATTCCCTGCGAATCAAGATTCAAAATGGCGGCTATGCAAGTCCCCTATTGGCAGCTGTACACATTAAGTAAATACTTCAAATTATGACTGCACGTTGGTCAATACTAGGTACATTCGAGTATATTCGGCCTTGCAATGATTCTAGCAATCTGTGTGCCTAGGTTGAACTGTATTTTGAACTTTATTTTTGTGTGAAATGTGGGTCATTTGAAAAGATTGGCGAAGGCGAATTGTACATTTTCTGAAAATCTGACCCATATACCCCTTAGGATAACCTCAGATATAGACAGCTGTATTTAACGCAGAGTCTCTAATTTTGATACATGTATTTAAGTGACTAACAGCTCTGAACACCTCAAAATTGAAAATTCTTTGAGCCAAGGTTTCTGTGGGAAAATATTTGAAAGATATGCAACTTGCGACTTGTGAATCATTTTTCTTTAACACGTATACGGTATGCCACGGGCCTTAATGGGTCAGCTTTTCAGAAAATGCACAATCTACAGTTCTACACATCTATCAATTATGCTAAATTAGAGAAAAAATGATAGATACTAGGTATATCTGAGTATATTCTGTATTGTATTCATTCAATGAATCTGTCTGGTTATGTTGAACAGTATTTTGAACCTAAATTTTGCCTTAAATTCGGGTTATTTGAGAGGATTGGTGAGGGCCAATTGTACATTTTCTGGCGACTTGACCATAATATGAGTAGTGCAGAATAACTCATCAACCTCACATGGATATATCCTGTCATATTCATCTTGACCTTCTAAAGTTTCCTCCTTGGAAATGTCATCGCAAGAATTCCCTTTCCAAATTCGTAAACTATGTTATTTTTTAACCTCCAGAAATTATTGTTAAAAAAGTCTGATTTCTACTTCAGTTATATTCGTCTCGCCTTGCATCTTGAGAAATAATTTAGAATACTAAGAAAGTGAAAATAAAAGGTGGACAAAAATATATCCCTCCGTTTCGAAGGTTATCCTGGAGTAATATGTAACTTTACTAGTAATTACCAACCAAGAAATATTGCAAACATTTCTCAAATATAGATATATTAAACATAAAGCATAGAAATACATCTTAGATGTCCTCAATGTTTACCAAAATTGCAATCGACTTGATCTGATCTTTTCAAATATGTGATGTGTTTCAGGGAAATAGGGAGTCATAAGTCGCAAAAAATAGATTTTAAGATACCATTATATTTGAAAAGATGAGATCAAGCCGATTCCAATGATAGTAAACAGTCTAATGATCTAATAAGTATTTCTAGATTTTAAGTTTGATATTTTCGTTTTTGAAAAAAAAGTTTCCAATATTTCTGGGGGTCATTAAACAGTAAAGTAACTAAATGTAATCCATATGATGACCTTTAAAATGAAAGGATATATTAGATATATTGTCCTGAAACTTGATACATCGATTGATATAGCTATAAGTAATAAACCCTCCAAAAAGTAGAACATTCCAATAATGTGATTTTGTGAAAAAAACACTTTGAAAAATATCAATTTTGCGACTTATGACTCATTCTCCTGAAACACATCACATATGATGATATCTCAAAATCCATTTTTTCGCCACTTGTGACTAGTTATTTGAGAGAATAGGGAACTTGCATGTGCCACTGCGGATGTATATTACAGTGCATCCTGGGATGGATTCTGTTGGAATCTGACATACAATTATTTTTACCGAAAAATGCAAGAATGTTTTCACCACTATCACACTATTTGTAAATGATTTATGAAAACCAAATGCATGATGGGAAAGATGAAGACTAGTGTCATGGAAACATGTATAACACGTGGATATTGACATTACAGCACTGATAAATACTCCATGTAGGGCATGTTTCCTTCAAATTTTATACTGTACCATTAGTCCCATAATTCCATGCGAATCAAGATTCAAAATGGCGACTATGCAAATCCCCTATTAGTGAGGATTATTATATGGGTCAGATTTATAGAAAATGTACAGTTAGCAGCTGTACACATTTAGTAAATTCTGCTAAATTAGGCTGCAATTTGGTCAATACTAGGTAAATTCGAGTATATTCGGCATTGCAATGATTCTAGCAATCTGTTTGGTTAGGTTGAACTCTATTCTGAACTTTATTTTCGTCTGAAATTTGGGTTATTGAGAAGATTGGCGAAGTTGAATTGAACATTTTCTGAAAATCTGATCCATATGTGAGTATTTAGAGGCAGTGGGTGTCAGTCTCAATGGTTAG